>CAUYRH010129496.1:0-15267 GCA_963574655.1 Perodicticus potto
TGGCATCACAGCTCACAGCAACCTCCAGTTCCTGGGCTCAAGTGAGTCTCCTGCCTCCGCCTCCCAAGTAGCTGGGACTACAGGCGCCCGCCACAACGCCTGGCCATTTTTTTGGTTGCAGCCGTCATTGTCGTTTGGCGAGCCCGGGCTGGATTTGAACCCACCAGCTCAGGTGTACATGGCTTGCGCCTTAGCCCGTTGAGCCACAGGCGCCAGCCAGATAAATGATTTTCTAAAGTGCATGTGCATTCTTCCTCTCCCCTTGCCCCCCATCTCTGTCTTTGTCTCTCTCTCATAGACTCTCTGTTGCTTGGACTGACCTTTCGAAGGTCAGGGAGCAGGATCAAATGACCTCACTTGCCAGACCCAAGAGTTATTCTGTGCACAAGGATGTGGTGCTTTTCCCCAAGGAAATCTGCCTCCCTCCCTCGTCATGTCATTCTTCTTCCAGAGCGTTTTCCACTCTAAAGTCTTCTTTCTCACTAACATCCCTGGCCTTGAAAACCTCTCACATCTGAATCCCCATCCGATTTTGTTGTCTATACCATTACTATCTCTGGGAATGGCATGGTTGGGGGAGGGGGGCAGTAGGCAGTTGTTTGTTTGTTTTGAGATAGAATTTCACTTTGTTGCCCCAAGCTAGAATGCTGTGGCATCAGTTTAGCTCTTAACACCTGAAACTCCTGGGCTCAAGAAGTCCTCCTGTCTAATAGAGATGATAGAGATGGGGTCTTGCTCTTGATTCTACTACCTAGCAGAAGTGTCTACACATTTGACATGTGCACCATGGAATTTTCAATGCAGTGTTGTTCATGTAGCCAAAAACTGGAAGCATTCCAAATGTCCATCAGTAATAATATGGATAACTGTGGAATATTCATACAGACTAATACTAGATGACAATGAAAATGCACTGAAGTCATATGCTGCAGGCATGGTTGAATCTTAACAATCCTGTTGAACAAAAACAGGTCATTTAAAAGAAAATGTACTGTGTGATTCCATTTATATAAGGTTCAAAAACAGACAACTCAGCTACAGTGTTGGAAGTCAGAATAATAGTTACCTTTTAGGGGAAGGAAGAGGGTAGTGATGGGGAAAAGATTTCTGAGGGGGCTTTTAGGGAGTTCATGGTATTCTATTTCTTGATTTGAGTGGTAATTATATGGGTATGTTAACTGGTAATTCATCATGGTGTACAAAGGTAACTGGTTCACTTTGTATGTTATACTTTAATTTTTTTTCAAGTTTGAGGTGTTTTGAAAATGTAAAATTTAGAAATTTAGCATTTTAAGAAAGTACTTAATATTTCCAGTTAAGGTTTTATCTATATTAATACAGTAAGCATAAGAAAAGTCTTAAATGTATAATTCTTATGCCCAGGAATAGTATGTCATTAACATAAGTTCCATGAGAGAACAATGTTTCCCAAGTAAGTATATTTGTATTTTCTTTTGTATTGCTATAAATGTTTATATCTGCCTCCTTTTATTCTTACAGATGTGGAGAGATTATTCCGAAAAGAGAACAGTTTAATGACCTCTCTATTGACCTTCCTCGTAGGAAAAAACCACTCCCCCCTCGTTCGATTCAAGATTCTCTTGATCTTTTCTTTAGAGTAAGTAATATTTTTGGTATTTTCACATACCGAAATTTTATATATCACAGACAATTGTATTTGAATTGTTTTTCAATACATAGTTTCAACAAAATTATTTGTGGGAATAACACATGAGAAGTATTTATAAATAACATTTTTTAAAAGGTTGGTAAATCTAATTGTAACTCATGGAAAAATTAATTGCTTAGATTGTTTTACTCAGTAGCAAGTGTTTTTTAGAGAACCGTAGAAACAATTTGTTATTTGTAAGCAAATTTTAAAGTATTTGAAATTATATATACTAAAACTCAGTAATGTGAGTTAGAATTATAGATACCATATAAATTGATATACCAAGATCTGAGAAATGAAAAAATACTACTTGCTTTTCCTTAAGTTATATGTACTTTGTTAGAAACAGAAGGAAGAATCATATCTATTCAAAGCTGTAGATAAATATTTGGGTCTATGATAATACTGTTTACAGATATGGAGAAAGTTTCTATATGCATAATTAGACCTCTGTTGTAGCAGTGCTCTGGCAGAAATTTGCTAAGATCCCCCTTCATGTATACAGCAGTGGTCCTTATTTATAGCAAATTGGTAGGGTTGTCTTCCTAAGGTTAAAAAAATTTGTCCTTTATAAACATTCACTTCTACCTGATTCTTTTTACTTTAGTCATTTTTGTTTTACTATTCCATTATTATTCATAGACTTTGAAGATTGTCCTATGTATCCTGCCCCCTCATTTTTTAAGGATTTCTTATTTCAGTTTTCTCTAGGTAATGATATCTACCCCAAAATTTGGTCCTTTTAGAACAGTTGTTCTTAGTGGTTTATCACTAGAAGATTGAGTTCAGTTATAAAAAAGGGATAGCATTACACTGAACAGACCAAAAACTTTGCCTAACCCGAAGGTGATCTTATCTCTGCTACAACCACATCTCTGCAGAGATAAGGTGATCTTATCTCTGCTATATTCTTGGCGTCAGATTTACATGTATCCATGGGGAAAAGGTTGGGAATCTGCTAGTCTAGTTACTGTCATAAATTTAAGTGTTTCCTCGATAAAAGGGGAAATTGGGAATTCTGAATTAGAAATTAGGACATGTTATTATAAGATAAGTATACTTTGAAGATTATGTCTTAATTTGGTAAGGCTTATGGTTCTAGATACAAAATTTATACTGGTTCATTACACTGAACTAATAAAACTAGAAAAGATTATTTGAATTTAATGCTGATTCAGTTCAACTTCATGCTTCTTTATTTTTCCCTCTTTTTATAGGCAGAAGAACTTGAGTATTCTTGTGAGAAGTGTGGCGGAAAGTGTGCTCTTGTCAGGCACAAATTTAATAGGCTTCCCAGGTAAATTTAATTGCTCTTCAGTTTTTCTTTTTTGAAGTACATATAAATACTATCAAGTAAGTGCAGCTTACCAGAATGAATTGGTAAAGGGGACCAGCAAAGCTGAAATGTGAAGCGTATAAAGGGCAGAGAGCTATTATAGAATGCTCTTCCATAAAGGAAATAGGTTTAGAATGTTGAAGACGGAAAGAGTCCCAAGAAGATGGCAATAACATGATATAGCTAGTGAGACTTTGGAATAACGAAATGGACTAGCTAGTAGATTTTTAAATTTAGTAATATGTAACATTCAGTTTTAATTTCTTGTTCTCTGTTTTGCTGTTATCTCTCTCCAAGCCTTCAGTAAAAATCTGCTATGGACAAATACACCTGTACATGAAAATAAGAGTAATTTTTTGCGATATGTGCTTTGCTTTTTCTCAGATAATTTTACAAGTTAGTAAGTTTTCTATAATCATAAGATAAATTTTCTGAATTAGGATTGAAATTAACTTGTGTTAGTTCTGTATAAACAAACATAAAACCAAGCTGGTTACAAAAAATGGTGATGTGGTTACAGGACAGGTTTTTTAGTTCTGTCCAAAATAGATCTCAAACACAAGCATGGATATTATTAACATTAAATATGTATGAGTCACTTTGCTCATGAGTGCTTTACTTTCTTTTCTTACTTTCAGTGTTCTATTGGCAAGTGTGAAGTTTCTGGAACCTAGCTTCTAGAGACTAGTTCCTTTACATTCCATAATCTCCTTTCTAGAAAATGTCTTTAAATGACTATAAATCATAGCAGTATTATTACATTGACCATAGTCTGTACTTTTTACTTAAGAGACTTTGTTCTTTCCTATTTTTGAGTGTTTTGAGGTAGGAGGGTGAGAAGAAGAAAGTTTAAGGCAAAGGATTGGTATTGCCACTTGTCACTAAGGAAACCAGTATCCAATTTTTAAAAACTACTCTGACTTTGCAAGCTGGATATCTCTTGCCTTTCCCATTTTCTAGCTGTTTGGTCTTTCAAATGAGAACAAAAGGGGAATTTTTCTCCTTTTTTTTTTTTGTTTTCTTGTGGATCATATGTGTTAAAGTTAGTTTACCCTAACCTTAACATGAGGCTCAGTGCCTGTAGCTCAGAGGCTAGGGCATCAGCCACATACATCAGAGCTGACAGGTTCGAATACAGCCTGGGCCTGCCAAACAACAATGACAACTACAACCAAAAAATAGCTGGGGGTTGTGGTGGGCACCTGTAGTCTCAGCTACTTGGGAGGCTGAGGCAAGAGAATCACTTAAGCCCAAGAGTTTGAGGTTGCTGTGAGCTGTGACGCCATGACACTCTACCAAGGGCAACAATAGTGATACTCTTGTCTCAAAAAAATAAATAAATAAATAAATAAATAAATAAAATAAAATAAACTTAACATGAAATAGAAATCTGATCTGTGTATCTTAAATCTTAATGATGGGTAGGTGGTTGGGGTATTTTATTTTTGGGGTTTTTTGATTTGTTTGTTTTTTACAGTTTTTGGCTGGGGCTAGGTTTGAACCTGCCACCTCCGGTATACCGGACCAGCACCCCATTCCTTTGAGCTGCACGCGCCGCCCAGTTTTTTGGTTTTTTTGAGACAGAATCTTGCTCTGTTTCCTGGGCTAAAGTGCTGTGGCATCAGCCTAGCACACAGTATTCTCAAACTGCTGGGTTCAAGCACTCCTCCTGCCTCAGCCTTCTGAGTAGATGGAACTGCAGGCGCCTGCCACCAACCCTGGCTGATTTTTCTATTTTTGGTAGAGATGGGGTCTTGCTCTTGCTCAAGTCTGGAACTCCTGAGCTCAAGGGCTCCTCCTCCCTCAGCTTCTCAGAGGGTTATAAGCCCTACTCTGGGTCACCTTGTCTGGGCCCTCATGATTAGTTTTGTTCTGTTTTTGTTCATTTTAATATTCAAAGCCACTCTGATTTTTTTCTTGGTGAGGGCCTCATCTTTGAAAATCAGAGATTTTTTGCCATCTTCCTATTTCATGTTACCTTTTATTTTGGTTAGGGTTATTTGAAATTTTAGTCAAATTTTTTTATTTTCAATATTATTTTTAGTCACTTTGCATCATTTGGGTCCTCTTGTTCTCTCAAGTTAAGAATTTGAAGGTCATGAATTCTAGCATGCTTTTTTAAAGAGAAGTACAATCAATAACTTCAATCTGCAAATACTTGAATTTGTGGCTTCTGAGATGGAGGCATATATGCTAAAAAAGGAAATAGTTTTTCATAGATAAGACTTTTTTAAGCCTAGCCCTGAAATTTATTCCCATAAAATTTTTGAAGTTCCATTTTTAAAGTGTTCTTATGGGCTAAAAAAATACATTGAATCCATGAGTCAGAAATTATGTTCTGTAAGAGAGGTAAAAAGGTTACCACAATAATAACCAAAAATAATTCAGTGTTTTCTAAAAAGCTAAAAGGCTTTTCATACCCACAACCTAGATTTGGCATGCAGACCTTTGTGCAACTTTTTTCTTGATGGGAAAAATTTTTCTATTTCTTTCTTACCTTTCTCAGAGAAAGTGCTTCTGAAATAAAAGAATAATTTTTGTTAGAAATCATCTTGAAATAATATTTATCCTAGAATGTAAGGGGCATGTGCATTTTTATTTAATGGTCATTAATTTATCAGTAGTGGTTATATAACACCCATTTCTTTTTGTTTTGGGGTATTTTTGTTGAGACAGGGTCTCACCTTATTGGCCACACTAGAGTGCAGTGGCATCACCGTAGTTTGCTGTATCTCAGCCTGCTGGATTCAAGTGATCACCTGCCTTAGCCTCCTGAATAGCAGGGACAACAGGCATGTGCCACTGTGCCCAGCTAATCTTTGTTTTTATTTATTTATTTATATATTTTTCTTATTTTTTTGAGACAGAGTCTCGGTATATCGCCCTTGGTAGAGTCCCGTGGTGTCACAGCTCACAACAACCTAAAACTCTTGGGTTTAAGCAATTCTCTTGTCTCAGTCTCCCAAATATCTGGGACTACAGGCACCTGCCACAGTGCCCAGCTATTTATTTGTTGTTGTCATCATTGGTTAGTAGGCCCGGGCCAGGTTTGAACCCACCAGCCCCAGTGGCCAGTGCCCTATCTGGTGAGCTATAAGCGTCAAGCCATCTTTATGTTTTTTATAAAAACCAGATCTCACTGTGTTGCTCAGGCCGGTCTCGAACTCCTAGCCTGAAGCAAACCTCCCAACTCAGCCTCCCAAAGTTTGAGTATTAAATGCATGAACCACGGTGCCCACCAAGCATATTTCTTTATAAACTGTGTTAACAGTGAAGTAATTAAGTATTTAACCCAATCAATACCAATTTAAAAATTAATATTCTTACTAATACTAAAAATTTATTTGCTGTGTTGCATTTGTTTATGGTTTTTCCTAGGAAAATCATGAGTATTTTATCCAAACCACTTTAATCCACCAGTGTCCCTATTTTGTTTTTACTTGAATGTTTAATACCTACCCCCAGTGTTCTTTGATGTCTTTTTAGTTGGTCACAATTTTTTTTTTTTTTTTTTGCAGTTTTTGGCTGGGGCTGGTTTTGAACCCACCACCTCCGGCATATGGGGCCGGCGCCTTACTCCTTTGAGCCACAGGCGCTGCCCAGGCCAAATGTATGTTTAAAATCAAAAGTTGTCTATCATCATTAATTAGAGAGCTCCCCACCCCCTGCCAAATGATCTTTTTTAGTATATGGGAAAGCTGCCTCTATTATGTGTAAATCAGTAAGGAGATCATTTCCTGTTTTTCAGGGTCCTTATTCTTCATTTGAAACGATACAGCTTTAATGTGGCTCTCTCACTTAACAACAAGATTGGGCAGCAAGTCATCATTCCAAGATACCTAACCCTGTCATCTCATTGTACTGAAAATACAAAACCACCTTTTACTCTTGGTTGGAATGCACATATGGCAATGTAAGTCCTTACGAGAGAATGTTGTTTACATTTCTTTTGAAATAGACTTTAGTATCCAATCAAAAGACTGACGGAACTAGATAACACAATTCCCAGGTAAAATCACACCATGAAGGGGATTTAAATTTTGCTTTCTTTTGGAATTTTGGTGTTAAATTGCTATCTCATTGAAGTAATTGAAGAAAAGGCTTAAAATTCTTCCAAGTACATTTGTTGCCTTTCATAGTGAGGTGCTTTTTCAAAAACAGTGAGTGCTCTTACTCTTTTAAACCACTAGAAAATAGTTTGATACACTTTGGGAATATAAATCAAATTTGGGTGATCATAAGAGTCACCTGAATACTAAAAATACTGATTTCTAAGTTTTTCTTTGGAGGTGTCAGTAGATCTCAGATAGGTGTGGGAATCTGGTTTTTTTGTTTGTTTGTTTGTTGTTTTGAGACAGTCTCATTCTGTTGCCCTCGGTAGAGTGCTGTGGCGTCATAGCTCACAGCAACCTCAAACTTAGGCTCAAGCAATCCTCTTGCCTCAGCCTCCTAAGTAGCTGGGCTAGGCCCCACCACAACACCCAGCTATTTTTAGAGACAGGGTCTAGCTCTTGCTCAGGCTGGTCTCTGACTCCTGAGCTTGAGCAATCTACCTGCCTTGGCCTCCCAGAGTGCTGGATTACAGGCGTGAGCCCCCTCACCCAGCCTCGGGAATCTATTTTTAACAAGTATCTCAGCTGACTCTTTAAAATATGAAGATTTGAATAAACAGTTTACTGAATGTTAATGCTGGATCCCCAAAATAGATTCTACTATCATAAATATATTACTAATGTGAAGAACCTAAATGATTCCTAGAAAATTTTCAAAAAGAGAAGAAGTAACTTTTTCTATAGGTTTTACTTTATCACATAGGCTGGGGAAAGAAAACCTTAGGACTTTTCTGAATGTCGCTCTTTTTTCTGCATACTTGCATTACTTTGGAGCCCTATGTTGAGTCATTTTTTTTAACGTACTTGAACACTAGTTCGATAGAATTACACAGTTACAGAACTTTAGAGGTAAAAGAGATTGTAGAGATTTTGTCCAAATCTTTTAATTTTCTAGAAGAGAGCCAAGGAAATTAAATGATTTTCCTAAGGTCATAAATACAGTTAGTTAACTGAAAGAAATAAGTTTCTTAGGTAAAATGAATAATATTTCAGAAAGTGAATGAACATTTACTAATATGATTTGATGCAGCAGTTTTGTAAAATGTATTTCCCTTTGGATTTATAATTGAAATAAAGACTACATCATATAAGTTCACACTAAAGTCCTCAAAGGTCTAGTAAAGGCACGTGCAGAGAGTTCTAGTGTTTCTAGGTTTTTTCCTCTTACTGCTTTTTCTTTGGAAAAACTGCCCTTTTCTTTGTGCATACCGCCCTCTGCTGATAGACCTATTATTCTTTCTAGCCATAGTTCTTACTATAAAGTACCATCAGTGTAGGATCTTTATGATCATAAGCCTAAAACCAGGTTATATGACAGGACAATTTAATAGCTTTAAGACCCTGAACACATTCCTTGACTTGCCTGTAGGCACGTTAATAGAGTGGTTGTAAACGTTAAATGAACTAATACACATGCAGAGTTCTTAGTACAGTACCTGATTTTTAATAAGTCCTCAACAAATTATTATTATTACTATTATTATTTATTGCCTAAAAGTAAAGAATGTTTTAAAACAGGTACTTTTCCCCAAGTTGTTCTTTCTATGCATTGCCCTTGATTTTGCTTCTAATGCTGTTTTTTTGATTTTTTTTTTTTTTTTTTTTGAGACAGAGCCTCAAGCTGTCACCCTGGATAGAGTGCCGTGGCATCACAGCTCACAGCAACCTCCAATTCCTGGGCTCAAGCGAGTCTCCTGCTTCTGCCTCCCAAGTAGCTGGGACTACAGGCGTCCACCACAACGCCTTGGCCATTTTTTGGTTGCAGCCACCATTGTTGTTTGTCGAGCCTGGGCTGGATTCGAACCTGCCAGCTCAGGTGTACGTGGCTGGCGCCTTAGCCCGTTGAGCCACAGGCGCTGAACCTGTTTTTTTGTTTTTTTGAGACAGAGTCTCATTCTTTTGCCCCAGGCTAGAGTGCCATGGGTGCATGGCTCATAGTAACCTCAAACTTGGGGGATCAAGCAATCCTCTTGCCCCAGCCTCCCTGAGAGCTGGGATGATAGGCACCCTCCACAATGCCCAGCTAGTTTTTCTATTTTTTAGAAGTAGAGACAGGGTCTCGTTCTTGCCCAGGCTGGACTTGAACACCTGAGCTCAAGCAATCCACCTGCCTTCGACTCCCAGAGTGCTAGGATTATAGACATGAGCCACATTGCCCAGACTGCTGCGGGGGGCGGGGTTTGTTTGCTTGTTTCTTAAGTTTATTTTTTAGGGGAGACAGAATCTCACTCTGTCAATCTGGGTAGAGTGCTGTGGCATCATAGCTCATGTTCTTGCACAGGCTGGTCTCTTAACTCTTGAGCTTGAGTGATCCACCCTCCTTGGCCTCCCAGAGTACTAGGATTACTACAGGCTGGAGCCACCAATCCCAGCCTAATGCTATTAATTTAGATTGTAGATCAGGGAGAGCCTAGAAACGGTATTTTATTTTCTCATTTGGCCTCTATTTCTAGTAGTTTAAAAAGTGTTCTATTTCTTTGCTTTTCAAGAGGACTTATAAGGGATTGTAATACAGAATAGTTTATTATATAAGTTAAAATTTTGTATGTATTTCCCTTTGGATTTATACTTGAAATAAACATTACATAATATAAGTGTACACTAAAGTCCTCAAGGGTCTACTAGTAAAGCCACATGCAGAGAGTTCTAGTGTTTCTGTTTTTTTTCTCTTGCTGCTTTTCTTTGGAAGTTAAAGAATATAAGTTAAATATATATATATCTTTAATGATACATTTGTGTACATTAAACATTTTCTAATTTTCTGATAGTTCTAGACCATTGAAAGCCTCTCAAACAGTGAATTCCTGCATCAACAGCCCTTCTACACCTTCAAAGTGAGTTATATTTCTTTGTACCCAAAATCTATATTTTTAAGGATTTGGTTTACCCTGATCTCACAAGATTCCTTTCCTTTTTCTGTATTGTTTTCTCTTTTTGCACAACAATTGCTCTGTATTACTCATACTTGGAATTTTCTTGACTCTGATTTAGACCAAAGGTATAACAAATTTTTAAACGGTGACATAAGTTTAGCTGATTCTTTCAATGTTTTGTCTTAAAACTTTTTAAAACTTGTCCTTTGTTAAAATGTAATATTTTTGTCCTAAAACTCTAAACAATTGACTGATGACAGGTTCTCAGAGATTAAAGGGGGAAATAACTCCAGTTACTCTAAAGCACCGTTCTTCAAAGGTAGGCGTGGGATCCCAAAGCATCTTTTCGCCTCTTATTAGCCAGTCTGGGATGTCTTGTCTTCAATGCTGAATAGGAGATATTCTGATAGGGGACAAAAAAAAACAAACAGGCACTGGAATATAGCTATTCTACAAATGCTTTGTGTTTTTTCTTTCATACCAAAAGTTTATCCAAGGAGGGAAGCAAATGCTTTTTTTAATAACAAAAATGAACTCTTCTAAGATTTTTATTAGAGGAGTACCTGACTTGCTAATTCCAATTGATTTCTTGTCATTTGACTTTGAAATTCATTTTTCTAAAAAGTTAATGGCCTAAAGTACTTTTAAAGAAAAGACACTTTTGTTGTTTTAAGAGTTTTGGGGGGCGGGGCTTATATAACCATAAAATGACTTTTGGGAACTGCTATTTTTTTTCCTCCTGTTAATTATTTTTCAGTGCAATTAAAACCAGATGACTAACATGACTAGAAATGTGAAATGGTACCGATATGAATACTCTTGCCCGTTCTCAAGATACAAATGAGCAATACCACTTGGCTGCTTAGAAAGTGAGCAAGTGATGCATTTACAGGATGAATGTTTTTCATTGCTACAGGCAAGCTGCCTTCTGTAAATAATAGTAATTATTAATGGAATGCACTCTTTATGTACCAAGTCACTGTAATTGCAAGAAAGAGACGGTTTCATTGGGCATCATTGTACCGTGGCATGGTCATCTATTCTACTGGTATGAGAATTTGAGAGTTAACAATAAAGGATGATTAGGCCTTAGAAGACCTGTCATGCTGATCAAACTTAAAAGAGGCTGAGTTATGAACCAGAACATCATTGTCTTCTATAATGTCCTTTTGTTACATTTGACCCTGGTACAATATAGTAGCCAGGTGTCACTTCCTTCAGCAAAGATTTACCTGGATAAATAAATTAATATGTTCAAGTTTGCTTGGTGAGCATCAAATCAGAAATGGGGAATTAAGATGGCTAATTGGCTACTTCTAAGTAATACTAAAAACATTTTTGAATACATAAAGGAAGGTTGTTCACATGTTCAGGCTGGATTGCAGTGAGTGATATTCTTGCTGCTCACAGCCATGGAGTATGCTTGGGCTTATTACTGACCACTTGCCTCTTTTCTTTGATCTACATTGCTACTCAATCCTTCTGATTTCCATTTTGGACTCTTAATTTTTGGTGCCATTATTCTATATGTTTATTTACAGTTTTTACATTTAGGTTAATTTTTCTAATTTTCCTTTTGCTTTTTTATTTTAGTATAGCATATGATTTTATGTTACCCTCCATCAAAGAAAGTATTTGTCCTTTGATCATTACTACTTTTTCCTTTATTTTCAGCTCACCTAGAAGACAACACAGTAACACCTTACTTATCTCTTATCAATCATTTTGGATGAAAATTTCTCTAAAATATGTTATACTATTCCTTATATTCTTAGGTAAAATATACTGAAGATGATTTAAGTATATC
This sequence comes from Perodicticus potto, assembly GCA_963574655.1. Taxonomy (NCBI): domain Eukaryota; kingdom Metazoa; phylum Chordata; class Mammalia; order Primates; family Lorisidae; genus Perodicticus; species Perodicticus potto. The sequence goes on from CAUYRH010129496.1 coordinate 11,801, forward strand.
TTAATGACCAAGAATCAACAACATTATAAGTCTCAGCTATTGTACTGTGTTTCAATATGATAGTGCCCTCAGAGGCTCTTTATTATTACAGGACTGTTTACTTTTACATTAAAAAACCTTGTAGCTCTTTATTGCCCTTTTTGTGGTTATTCTCTTCCATTTCTTAGCTCTCATTTCTTGATAAACTTGCTATACCATTTTATAAATCATTTCCTAGGAAATAAAGGGTCCCTGCAAGTACATAGGCTTTGCAACTGTCTTTCTGGAAGCCTTTTTTCTTACTTTGGAATCCCTGTGTTTTGAAAGGTAGAGGTTACCAGAAGTCTGACTTACAGAGAAGTGGATAAGTGGAATGTTACTGTACCTTAAAAGTGCATGGATCATAATTTAAAAGATCAAAAGTTAGTTCTCATGCACTTTGTTGTCAAAAACATTTATTCATTGCTATGCCTGCATGAATTCAGTAGAGACTTACTTTGTAAAGACAAAAGCAAACTTCAAGGGGGTTGATCATTTAAAAGAAAAAAGGCATAAAGTGATTGGTTTACCAATGATATACAGCAGCATAATAATTGTCCAGTTTTCAAAGCATGGCTCTTTTGGAGTGGGGCAGAGGTAATGCTTAAATATACCTCTTTTGATATCTTTTTTTCTCTGTGAAATAATTTTCCATAATGGAAAGCATTTTGTTTTGGTGTTTATACATCAAAAAGAATAACAAAGAAATGTTCATTGGACTTACGTAGGGTTTTTATTCCTTAATTTACAGGAAATTTACCTTCAAATCTAAGAGCTCCTTGGCTTTATGCCTTGATTCAGACAGTGAGGATGAGCTGAAACGCTCTGTGGCCCTCAGCCAGAGACTTTGTGACATGTCAGGCAACGAACAGCAGCAGGAAGTCCTGGAAAAAGTAAGTAGTTCTTTATCAAAACATCTGACAAAGATCTGTGTAGCTCTTACTGTCCAAACATATACCTTTTATAACCATCGTTAGCAAATAAAGATACAAGATAGTTCATAAACACAATGGGTCTCTTCAAACACTAGTTTTATTTATTTTTTTTGCTGTTGTTGTTGTCGTTGCAGTTTTTGGCCAGGGCCAGGTTTGAACCCACTACAGGCGCCCGCCACAACGCCTGGCCATTTTTTGGTTGCAGCCGCCATTGTTGTTTGGCGGGCCCGGGCTGGATTCATACCTGCCAGCTCAGGTGTACGTGGCTGGCGCCTTAGCCCGTTGAGCCACAGGCGCCGAGCCAAGAGCATTCTTTAGCTACAAAAACCAGTCTGTTTAGAGATGGATCAAGACTTTTAAGAAATAAATTTATATCAACAGAATAACCAAGTAATCTAATTGTTTAAATTATGAATGTTCAGTTATTGCTATATAATCTTCTATCTTGACACTGACTAACAGTTAATACTTTGAAGAACTAAGCTTTTTTAAGTGTTTTGCATCATTTCATGCTACTGCGTTTTATTTTAAACCTCCCTTTTTTGGCTCGGCATCTGCAGCACTGTGGTTACAGCGCCAGCCACATGCACCAAGGCTGGCAGGTTCAAGCCCAGCCCGGGCCAGCTAAACAACAATGACAACTGCAACAACAACAACAATAACAAAAAATAGCTGGGCATTGTGGTGGGTGCCTGTAGTCCCAGCTGTGTGGGAGGCTGAGGCAAGAGAATCACTTAAGCCCTGACGCAACAGTACTCTCCTGATCGGGGCAACATAGTGAGACTCTGTCTCAAAAAAATGTATATACCAAAAACCTCCCTTTTGGTAAAATAATAGAATTATTTTAGTAGTTATTTTTTCTTCTGAGTTATTTCCTATCTCACTTTAAAGCTAGAGGTAGTTTGTATTTGCTTACTTAGAACGAGAAATGAGATAAAGTCAGAAATTCTCCCAGAAATTGAAGTTACTCAGAAAATAATTCTATTTTTACAATCTTAATGTAGTTTTTATTTTTCTCATTAATTTTTATAAATAAGACCAGCCAACATTAAAAATAGAATATTGTGTATAATATTAGAATATTTACAATATAATCTATATCTAGAAGAACATAAACCGAAAATACTGATAGAAATTATTTTTCAGTAACCTATTTTGTTGTTTTTTTTTTTTTGAGACAGAGCCTCAAGCTGTCACCCTGGATAGAATGCTGTGGCATGACAGCTCACAGCAACCTCCAATTCCTGGGCTCAAGCGAGTCTCTTGCCTCCGCCTCCCAAGTAGCTGGGACTACAGGTGCCCGCCACAACGCCCAGCCATTTTTTGGTTGCAGCCATCATGGTTGTTTGGCAGGCCCTGGCTGGATTCGAATCCACCAACTCAGGTGTACATGGATAGTGCCTTAGCCCGTTAAGCCACAGGCGCCTAGCCTCAGTAATCTATTTTGAATAAATTTATTAAATTTATGTATTTTGCAAACTTCTATAAAATTGGCATTTGTTAATCAAGAAAAATAATCATGTATCCTTAGGTAATTATTAATTTAAATTACCCAAATCATCAAAGAAAGGAAAATTTTTTTTTTTTTTTGGAGACAGAATCTCACTCAGTCGCCCTGGGATTGAGTGCCATAGCATTATAGCTCACAGTAACCTCAAACTCTTGGGTTCAAGTGATTCTCTTGCTTCAGCCTCCCAAGTAGTTAGGACTATAGGCGCCCGCCAAAGCACCCACTTGTTTTTTAGAGACCTGGTCTTGCTCTTGCTCAGGCTGGTTTCGAACTCCTGAGCTCAAGCAGTCCGCTGTCTCAGCCTCCCAGAGTGCTGGGATTACAGGCATGAGCCACCACCACCACCCACCACCCCCCGGCTGGAAACTTTATAAATAAAATAAAGTTGCCACTTTAAGGTCCAGTTAAGATTGCTGTGTTTGTAGGTGTTCTGGTTTTCTCTAAAAGTGACTTTCTTCTTCAGGATTCAAAATTACGCCAAATGGAGCCTGACAAGTCCGAATTGGAAAATTCAGGATTTGACAGAATGAGTGAAGAAGAGCTTTTAGCAGCTGTCTTAGAAATAAGTAAGACAGAAACTTCACCATCTCTGAGTCATGAAGATGATGATAAGCCAACAAGCAGCCCAGATACTGGATTTGCAGAAGATGATATGCAAGAAATGTCTGAAAATCCAGACACTATGGAATCTGAGAAGTCCAAGACAATCACAGAGCCAGGTAGGTTTAATGAAGATAAACATCTATTAAAACATTACTGTTTTTTTTTTTGTTTGTTTGTTTTTTATTAAATCACAGCTGTGTACATTAGTGCAATCAAGGGGTACAATGTGCTGGTTTCATATACAATCTGAAATGTTTTCATCAAACTGTTTAAGATAGCCTTCATGGCATTTTCTTTTCTTCTCTTTTTTTTCTAGTGGTAGGACAAAATTTATTTACAGAAAAGAATACAGAAAACACTAAAGCTCCTGGTAGAGAGAGAGAACTCAAGTGGGGAGAGAA
>CAUYRH010129498.1:0-11634 GCA_963574655.1 Perodicticus potto
TGTTTGTTTGTTTTTGAGACAGAGTTTCACTTTGTTGCCCTCGGTAGAATGCTATGGCATCATAGCTCATAGCAACCTCAATCTCTGGTTCAAGCGATCCTCTTGCCTCAGACTCCCAAGTAGCTGGGACCACAGGCACCCACCACAAAGAGCAGCTATTTTCAGAGACAGGGTCTCCCTCTCTCAGGCTGGTCTCAAACTTGTGTGCTAAAGCAATCTACCTGCCTCAGCCTTTCAGAGTGCTAAGATTACAGGCATGAGCCACTGTGGCCTTTTACTTTTTTTTTTTTTTTCAAAGAGATGACAGCCTCACTTTGTTGTCCAGGCTGGAGTGCAGTGGTATCGACATAGTTTGCCTCAGCCTCAAACTTCTGGGCTCAAACGATCCTCCTGTCTGAGCCTCCCAAGAAGCTAGGGCTACGGGCATGTACTACTGTGCCAGGCCCTGCTGTTACATTTTCAACCTTTCTGGCCTTAATCATTTAAAGGGGCTTAATATTGCCCCGAGAAAAGATTTTTCTTTCTCAATATTTAAATAGATATTTGTTTCCGACTTACCTTTTTCCAGACTAATCTTGTAAAAATATGACTCAGACCACATCCCCAAATTTGTCATCTTCTTTAACTCCAGGCTCTTACTTCTGTGGCTGCTGTAGTTCCTGCTTCCTACCTCTTGACACCTCCCATTAGCCTCCTATCTTGGGCCTTTGTCACACCATAGGCACCATTCTTGATGTCCACCTCTGAGCCCTGAACTGGTACTTGTCAGAAGTAATGTTTAACCCTGTGACCTCACTCACCCTCTTTGTGTCTTCACTGGTTGTCATGGGCACTCCTGGGGGGTGACAGAGTGGCAGGGTACTCGACAACAGTAGAGGTCAGGAAGCGAAGAAGGAGAGCTAATTGGATCAGGGTGTCAGGGAGCCAGGAGGGCACAGTGGCTACAGTAGCTCATGCTTGAAATCCCAGCACTTTAGGAGCCTGAGGCAGGAGGATCACTTGAGGCCAGGCATTTAAGATCCACCTAGACAACATGGTGAGAACCACATCTCTACAAAATAATTAAACATTATATGGGGATGGTGGCATATGACTATAGTCCTAATTTCTTAGGAGGAAGATTTCTAGAATCCAGGAGGAGTTCGAGGCTTCAGTGAGTTATGACCACACCACTGCACTCTAGCCTGGGTGACAGATTATTAAAAAAGTGAAAAACCCAGCCTGGTGCTCTGACAAGCACCTGTAATCCCAGCAGCTTCTGGAGGCTGAGGCAGCGGGATGCCCACAGCCCATGTCTGAGGTTGCAGTGAGCTACGACGCCACTGCACTCTGCTCAGGGCATAGGGTGGGACTCTGTCTCAACAACAACAACAAAATAATAATAAGGAAGGAGGTGGAAGTGAGCAGTAGTCCAGGGGTAACAAAGTGCAGAAGCCCTGAAGTAGAAAAAAACTGTCCTTAGTCTTTGTCGTGACTTGAGCATTGTGACAAGATGTGAGAGAGCTGCAGATCTCACCTCGGGTAACTGGAGTGTCGCTGAGGGTTGTCTCCCTAGCGGACTATCCACAACAGGAACAGACCAGTGGAACTCTAGAGGAGCCAGTCCGATCAAGGGTCGAAGCCAAGAAGCCGGGAGGCGGCCGCGTGTATTCACACCCCGGCACAGCCTTTGTGACTCCCTCTCTCTACCTCTTCTCCCAGCCTGATCGGGACCCACTTCCAACTCTCTTTGGAAATGCTCTAAACTTTCTCTTTGTTCTTCCTAAGTAAAATTTCTCCTTGTTACATTGAAACTTGTGCAGGTTCCTTTTACTTTCTGTTCATGCTGTCTCTGCTACTACAGTTTTTTGTCTGTCTGTTTGTTTTTTTGTTTCTTTGTTTTGAGACAGAGTCTCACTTTGTTGCTCTTTGTAGAGTACCTGGCATCATAGCTCACAGCAACCTCAAACTCTTGGGCTCAAGTGATCCCCTTGCCTCAGCCTCCCAAGTAACTGAGAATACAGATGCTTCTCACAACACCCGGTTATTTTTTTTTAGAAATGGGGTCTCACGCTTGCTCAGGCTGGTCTAGAACTCCTGAGCTCAGGTGATTTACCCACCTCAGCCTCCCAGAGCGCTAGACTTACAGGCATGAGTCACCATGCCCAGCTACACTTTTATTTTCAAGTTTCCACTCATTTTTGTTGGAGGCCTAAGGCAGCCACACGCAAACCCTTTCCCCTCCTCCTCCTTTTCTTCTGCTCCTGAGACAAAGACACAAAAGATCTGGCTAGGTCTACCACCCAGAAGATCACCCAAAGGACCCTAACTTTCCAGACAAGCTGTGGAATTTGCCCACCCTTATCAAAGGGGTCTCTGCCCTTTTGGCACAGATACCATCATTGCACTGCCCAGGCAGGTCACCCTCCCCTTTCTTTTCTTTTCTTTTTTCTTTCTTTTTTTTTTTGCAGATTTTGGCCTGGGCTGGGTTTGAACCCACCACCTCAGGCATATGGAGCCGGCACCTTACTCCTTTGAGCCACAAGCGCCACCCTGTCACCCTTCACTTTCTATAAAGCTGGCCTGAACCTCTCCATTGTGGCCTTGTCTCTGGGTGCCATCATTTACACCTTTCAAATTTTGCTTTCCATCCTGCTGTACCTCAGTTGAATTTTTTAGCTCAATGGAATAATCAAACTAGGTCAAATGGATCCTGGGAACTGGGACCCCTGACTCTTAACAAGCAAGATACAAGCTTACAGAGCAAGATACATCCACCACAGATGGTGAACGGGCCTCCACTGTTGCGACAAGGGAAAAGGCAAAGGGCTTTGAATATGGCTGGGGGTTCTCTTTTACATTGCCTGGTTTGGGGCTACCTCATGGATCAGAGGTCACCATGAAACTTGAGTCCTACACATGAAGACCTCCCAGGAGCCTCTCTGAGACCCCAGTGCCAGGGTGTGGACTGCAATGTAGATTTAAGCTAATGATATGATAATTAGCCTTCAGCCTATTCTCAGTCACCTGCAAGACTCTATTGTGCCTGTGAGACTGGCCCATAGGTTAAAGAGTCTTCTACAAACTTGCAGTTGGCACAATAAGTTCTGATTGGTAGATTGGTAGAGGGCGCCCTCCTCCCCAGGTGTCAGTAATTGCTTGGGACAAAATTAAGGTGAATGGCACTGAGATGGGGACCTACTCCTCCCACCACACCCTTGTACTTTTTTCCTAAGAGAGCTGGATTTCTTTTTCTTTTTTCTTTTTTTTGAGACAGAGTCTCATCACGTCGCCCTCAGTAGAGTGCCATTGTGTCACAGCTCACAGCAACCTCAAACTCCTGGGCCCAAGTGATTCTCTCGCCTCAGCCTCCTGAGCAGCTGGGACTACAGGCACCAACCACAACTCCCAGCTATTTTTTTTTGTTGCAGTTGTCATTGCAGTTTAGCTGGCCTGGGCTGGGTTTGAATCTGCCAGGCTTGGTGCATGTGGCCGGCACCATAACCACAGTGCTCTGGGAGCTGCCAGAGACCTGGATTTCTAACGACATGCCTAACAGGTACATATGTCTATAACCTGAAACTCTGCCCATATTGTTTACTGAGGAACTCTATGAAAAACAGATTTCAAAAACAATTTTGAGAGAGAAAACTTTATTTCTCTTTTCTGTCTGTTCAGCCTATTTCAGAAATTGTGCAAAACAGAACTCCCATGAGGTAGGGTGCCTGTTTGAAAGAAAACTTACAGGATTGATCTTTAAATACAACTAGCAAATTGCAGAATTAGGTATTCTGCAACTTTTTGGCAAGACCACCCTCTTCAGCCAGGAGTTTGAGACCAGCCTGGACAGCATAATAAGATACACCACCACCACCGTCACCACCAAAAAACAGAAAAATTAGCCAGGCATGGTGATACAGGCCTATATTTCCAGCTACTTGAGAGGCTGAGGCAGGATCTTTTGAGCCCAGGAGTTCAAGGCTGTGGTGAGCTATGACGACAGAGAGAAACAGAGAGAAAGGGAGGGAGAGAGAGAAAAAGAGAGGAAAAGAAAAGAAAATGAATGCACTTGGCAGGTTCAGGGGGACTTCCTTCTTTAAGACACCCCCTGCATCAGAGTAAAAGCCTATCTCTAAATAAATAAATAAATAAAATACAGTTTTAGCAAAGAACCTTGCTGAACCTTGCTTAAGTCAGTTTAGTAATAACCTCCCCACCTTCCATATCTGATCAGGTTCCTCACCCTCCACCCCCCGCCCCCACTGGAGGTGACTTTAGTCTTTAGCAAGAATGCTGTTAGGTCAGTTTAGCCAGAAACCCCCTCATCCCAGATATTTCCTCTTAGTAATTTTCCATTCACTGCCCCCCCCAGCCTGCTCCTTGGCTGTAAGTTCCCACCCACCCTGCTGTATTCAGAGTTGAGTCTAATCTCCCTCCCCCACAGCAAGACCCCCAGTAGCGAGACCAGCTATTTCTGTGACCCTGTATAAAGTCTTCCTTTCCCAGCTTCAATAAGTGTCATTGAATAAAACCTAATGATGCACTCTTTAACACGAGACAGACCCTGAACAAGATAAACTAGTGTGTGGTTTTCAGGCACTGATAAGAGTTGTAGAGAAGATCATAGGGTGTGATGGCACAAGCACCTAGAGAGGCTGAGGCCCGAGGATTGCTTGAACCCCTGTTCAAGGTTGCAGTGAGCTGTGATCTCCCTCCAGCCTGGGTGACGTAGACAGACCTGGTTTCCTTCTTTTTCTTTTCTTTTGTTTGCCTTTTTTTTTTCTTTTGAGACAGAGTCTGACTCTGTCACCCTGGGTACAGTGCCCTGTTGTCATCATAGCTCACAGCAACCTCAAACTCTTGGGATGAAGCAATCCTCATGCTTCAGCTTCCCAAGTAGCTGTGCCCACCATAACTCCCAGGTAATTTTTCTATTTTTTTTTTTTTTTGTAGAGACAGAGTCTCATTTTATCGCCCTCGGTAGAGCGCCGTGGCGTCACACAGCTCACAGCAACCTCCAACTCCTGGGCTTAGGCGATTCTCTTGCCTCAGCGTCCCCAGTAGCTGGGACTACAGGTGCCCGCCACAACCACTGGCTATTTTTTTTGTTGCAATTTGGCCAGGGCAGGGCCTGAACCCACCACCCTTGGTATATGGGGCCAGTGCCCTACCCACTGAGCCACAGGCACTGCCCCTAATCTTTTTTTTTTTTTTTTTAAGACAGAGTCTCACTTTGTCACCCTCGGTGGTAGAGTGCTGTGACATCACAGCTCACAGCAACCTCCACCTCTTGGGCCTAGGTGATTCTCTTGGCTCACGTGCCACAACCTGGGCTACATTTTTTGTTGCAGTTGTCACTACTGTTCTAGCTGGCCAGGGCTGGGTTCGAACCCGCCACTCTTGATATATGGGGCCGGTGTACTACCCACAGAGCCACAGGTGCCACCCTAATTTTTCTATTTTTAATAGAGGTGGGAGCTCATTCTTGCTGGAGCTGGTCTCTAACTCCTGACCTCAAAGGATCTTCTTGCCGCTCTCCTAGGCCTCCCAGAATGCTAGGGTTACAGGCATGAGCCACTGTACCCAAGCAACAGCCCTTGTTTCTTTAAAATAAATAAATAAATAAATAAATCGCATCATGGCTTGAGTTTTTTAACCACAATTAAGAATTATAAATTAGGCTCAGCACCTGTGACTCAAGCAGCTAAGGCACCAGCCACATACACTAGAGCTGGAGGGTTCGAATCCAGCCTGGGCCTGCCAAACAACAATGACAACTACAACAAAAAAAATTATCAGGCATTGTGGCAGGTGCCTGTAGTCCCAGCTACTTGGGAAGCTGAGGCAAGAGAATCACTTAAGCCCAGGAGTTGGAGGTTGCTATGAGCTGTGATGCCACAGCACTCTACCCAGGGTGACAACTTGAGGCTCTGTCTCAAAAAAAAATTATATTTATTGTAACAAGCAAACACATTGATTTTAAAACGGGCAAAATTGGGCCAGGTGTCTGTAATCCTAGCACTCTAGGAGGCTGAGGCAGGTGGATCACTGGAGCTCAGGAATTCTAGAACAGCCTGAGCAAGAGTGAAACCCCATCTCTACTAAAAACAGAAAACTAGCTAAATGTGGTGGTGGGCTCCTGTAGACCCAGCTATTTGGCTCATGTCTCTTTTTTGAGACAGTCTCAAACTGTAACCCAAAGTAGAGTGCCATGGCGTCATCACAGCTCAAATAGCTCACAGCAATCTCCAACTCTTGGGTTCAAGAGATCCTCGTGCCTCTGTTTTTCTATTTTTAGTAGATGAGGTCTTGCACTTGCTCAGGCTGGTCTCAAACTCGTAAGCTCAAGCAATCCACCCGACTCAGCCTCCCAGAGTGCTAGGATTATAGGCATGAGCCACCACAGCCAGCCTAGTTCTACCTACTCAGAATGAAAGACAATACCCTGAAAAAGTGATGTCTAAGAGAACAGATGTCTCCTCTTCTCAAGGAGACCCCAAGGATACACCTGTGAGGTCCTCCCTGTGGTGACCCAGCTCTTAGGAATCTGTAAAAACGTCCTGGGACCTGGAAACTAACACTTGCTTCCACTTCTGTAAAAGTCCACGGTTCTGTAAAAGCCCAAATCTGCTTCTCCAGCTTGATTCAAAGTGACCAATTAGAAAGTTAACTGTAAGCCTGAACTTCTTTTTTTTTTTTTTTTGGTAGAGACAGGTCTCACTTTATCGCCCTCGGTAGAGTGCTGTGGCGTCACAGCTCACAGCAACCTCCAATTCCTGGGCTTAGGTGATTCTCCTGCCTCAGCCTCCCGAGTAGCAGGGACTACAGGCACCCACCACAACGCCTAGCTATTTTTTTGTTGCAGTTTGGCCAGGGCCGGGTTTTAACCACCACCCTCAGTATATGGGGCTGGCGCCCTACTCACTGAGCCACAGGCGCCGCCCAGGCCAGAACTTTTTGACCAGAGATAAAAATAAGAAGACTGAGCCAGTTGGGGGGCAAGGCAATTTTTTTTTTTTTTTTTGTAGAGATGGAGTCTCACTTTATCGCCCTCTGTAGAGTGCGGTGAGGTCACAGCTCACAGCAACCTCCAGCGCTTGGGCTTAGGTGATTCTCTTGCCTCAGCTTCCCAAGTAGCTGGGACTACATGTGCCCACCACAATGCCCAGCTATTTTTCTGTTGCAGTTTGGCAGGGGCTGGATTTGAACTCGCCACCCTCAGTATATGGGGCCAACGCCCTACCCACTGAGCCACAGGTGCCGCCCGAGCAAGGCAATTTTAAGACTTTTTTTTTTTTTTAAGACAGAGTCTCACTTGGTCACTGTGGCGTCATAGCTCACGGCAACCTCAAACTCTTGGGCTCAAGAAATTCTCTTGCCTCAGCCTCCTGAGTAGCTGGTACTACAGGCACCCACCACAATGCCCGGCTAATTTTAGAGATGAGTTCTCACTCTGGCTCTGGCGAGTCTTGAACTCGTGAGCTCAAGCAATCCAGCCACCTCAGCCTCCCAGAATGCTAGGATTATAGCCGCGTGCCACTGCATCCAGCCTCTATTTTAAGACTCTTGTACGCTGTTGCTCTACCTGTTGGAATAAAGTCCTTCCTCTTTTTTTTTTTTTTTTTTTTTTTAAGGTAGTTTTTTATTTTTTTTTATTTTTTTGTTGCAGTTCACCGGGGCTGGGTTTGAACCACCACCCTTGGTATATGGGGCTGGCACCTTACTGACTGAGCCACAGGCACCGCCCAGTCCTTCCTCTTTTAAACAAAGTCTTTGGGTGCTCTTTTTCTCCATTGGGCCTATCTTCCTGCAATATTTTTAGTTCCCTGACCGGGAAGCGAGACTATCCAAGGAGTGAACAGGCTCAGATGCACCTGGTGGTTGCTACCAATCCTCTGGACACCCATGGGGTGGGGGGGCCCTAATCGTCATGGGCTGTGTGAACCATTGAGCAATCTAGGGACAGCAGTTTTGCTTTCCTGTGTGGACACCTCAACTGGGAGGAGAAAGGACCCCCTTGGCAGGTCTCTGAGGAGTCAAATACTGGGAGGAATTGGCAGGCAGGAACTGGCACCTGTACTGGGAGAGGCCTGAGGCAAGGAAGGACCAGTCCGGCCCAGTATATCTGAGTGGACGAAGGGTCTGATCCACCCCTGGGTGTTAGATCTCCAGCAGGGCTGTGGTGTGGCGTGACTGAGACCGACACCACGGCTGGAGTTCCAACTTCCCCTCACAGGTCAGAGGGGAGTGTCGGTTCCAAACTGAGGACATGTAGGACCCCTCATATGGCCACATGGCTGAGGCTGTCCAGGTTGGGAAAGAGGTTGGAATTGTTTGCGTGTGAGTGGAGACTCTCTGAGACTGGTAACGATAGTCAGGACTTTGGCCTCCCCCTTCACAGGGTGAACTGATTGTGTGACTGCCCCATGTCGTATCCCCATTTTTACCCTATTTGTGCTGTGTTTGTGGTTCGTCTGAGGGAAGGAAATGGGAAGTACACAGGAGAAGCCCACCTTGTGGGAAAGGGCTTACAGGAGACTATGTGGCGACTATATCTCTGGGGAGATCGAGAACTTTGTATGAGCAGGAATGACTCAAATGCCTTGTTGGTGAGGTGACTCTGGTATCCTTCAAGATGAAATTAGTTTTAAACTTCTTATTAAAGTTCAAATGTTCGAAAATTATAAAACTGCCACCTCTGTAAGATTTCTAAATTTGCTAGATTTGACTGTGAGCTTATGTTCCCTTTTTTTTTTTGAGACAGTCTTACTTTGTTGCCCTCAGTAGAGTGCTGTGATGTCACAGTTCACAGCAACCTCAAACTCTGGGGCTTAAGCAATTCTCTTGCCTTAGCCTCCCAAATAGCTGGGACTGCAGGCACCTGCCACAACACCAGCTATAAATTTATGTTCTTGATCTTGAGCCTCTGAATTTTGAGGTCTAGAGAAGTAGCTATGGTGAGGCCTAAGGGCCATGTTCCCCATACTTAGGCCAGCAGCTACAGGACACATGGCCCCTTCTTCCCTGCTCCAACTTTCACCCTGGCTATCCTGAGAGAAACTGGATGCTCCAATTTCCTGCTTTCTGTCTTGAACTCTGCACCTAGTTAAAGAATTAAAGACACAGGTCCTTTTCAATAATCTTTGATGCCACGTAGCCATGTGAGACTTGGGGGGCAATGAAAAGACATCATAAATGATCCCTATGTTGTGGTTTCAGAACATTTTCGATAAAAGTCATGTTATGTTCCATGAAATAGCTCTCATTTGTAAAATGTAATAATTCGGTTGTTTAAATTGTTTGGGAAACTAAGTCTTTTTCAAAGAATAAGATGTCTGTCTTTCAAATCTTCTAATTATCAGTTTAGCCAAGTGAATAATTAACTTAATAGTAAACTGTGATCCTGTTTTGTGAAAAGTGGGGTTTTTTGTTTGTTTGTGTGTTTTAGACAGAGTCGCACTATGTCGCCCTCAGTAGAATGCCGTGGCATCACAGCTCACAGCAACCTCCAACTCCTGGGCTTAGGAACATTAAATGCCTCAGCCTCCTGAATAGCTGGGGCTACAGGCACCTGTCACAATGCCCAACTATTTTTTTGTTGCATTCTGGCTGGGGTCGGTTTCGAACCCACCACCCAAGGTATATGGGGCTGGCACCACAGGTGCCACCCTGAAAAGTGGTTTTTTGAGAGTAAGAAAAATTAGACAGAAAGGAAAATGACATTTCATAAGAAATGATTCTTGTGGTAAATTTTGTCCTGAAACAGAACGACTGGCTATTTAAGAATGTGAAAGGCTGGGCAAACCAGAAGTCTTAGAATGGTTGTAAATTGTATGTGCAGGCTAAATAAGGCTCATAGAAGGAAATTTGTGAAGGAATTTGCATGTGATCCAGTTGGCTATGTATTGCCTTTAGAATCTTTTGGCTTATGATCCTGTTTGAACCTTTCAAGCCTTTCATATTTCACAAATCTTCCAAAATTAAAACTCTAAATTTGGCTTTCTTTTTTGAGACAGAGTCTCACTATGTTGTCCTGTTGAAGCCTTAAGGCTCAAATCAACAAAATTTGCCTGTTGGCTACACTGGGAGAGTGCTGTGGCATCACAGCTCATAGCAACCTCAAGGTCTTGGGCTTAAGCGATTCTTTTGCCTCCGCCTCTCAAGTAGCTCGGACTACAAGCACCCGCCACAACACCTGACTATTTTTGGTTGCAGTTATCATTGTTTTTTACCTGGCCTTGGCCGGGTTCGAACTCACCACCCTTGGTGTATGTTGCTGGCACCCTAGCTGCTGAGCTACAGGTACCAGCCTAAATTCGGTCTTTTTGAAATATTAAGACCACTGAAAGTCTGAGAAAGATATATTAGGCTTATTTTGTATGTTAAAACTGTACAGGAAATGTTGTCAAATATGAAATGGTGGCTAATTTTCTGTGGATTATGCATATATATATATATATATATATATACACACACACACACACACATATGTTCTAATTTTATAAAATATTGGTCTTAGTGTATATTGTAAGTAATTTAATTCCTCTCACAAAGTGTTTTTGTAACTGGCTAAGTCCAAAGTTTGTCTTTCATGGAAAGTAGTAGAAAAGTCTGGCAAGTTCTCTTGAATTCAAATTTCCAATCACTTTGGAGATTAAATACCATCAGGCTAAAAACAAACTTCTAGCAGGGGGGCACCTGTGGCTCAGTGAATAGGGCGCCGGCCCATATACCGAGGGTGGTGGGTTCAAACCCAGCCCCAGCCAAACTGCAAAAAACCCCAAAAAACAAACAACCAAAACACAAACAAACTTCCAGGACTTTAATTAGAAAGCTAACATGTCCATGAGTATTTCTAACCTAACTTGGAACAGAACAGAAATCAGTTACATGGAACTGAGCTCATATGTTATGGCTTTTTGTTTGAAACATTGATGATTCTTTCTGTATTTTGTTTTCCAGAAGTCAAGAAAACTATTTTCTGTCTTTTGAGCTATTTGTATCTTTCAGCAATGTATGTACTTATGAGCAAAATTTGAAACATTTATTTTTTCTCTCTCCTTGATTTCTCCAGAATTCGAAAACCATTTGTCAGTATTCTTAATGTCTGACAATACAGTTATTTGCTTAAGTTCAATAAGAAACTGTTTTGTTCTATAGGACACAATGGAAGACACTGGTTATTTTACCAAGGATTTGACTGGAATAGCAGTTTCAGAGGTATTCAGACCATGTCAAGGAATTAAGGTTGACTTTATAAGGCCAATTAAAAGCCCATTGGAAAGACTGGCCAGATGCCTTATCAATAACATTTCCTGATCTGCGATGAGCAAAGAATATCACTTTCTGACAGGTCCGGAAATCACAGTTTGCTTTGGGACCTCAAGAGAAGAGGAATTTACCCAACACATACAGGTATCTAATGGCACAGATGAAATCTGGGCTCCTGAGAGGTGTTCAAGTCCAACCCAAGATTCCTTATAAAAGATTTTGACAAAGCCAATTTTTTTTTTCCATTTTTTTTTTTTTTGAGACAGAGCCTCAAGCTGTCACCCTGGATAGAGTGCTGTGGCATCACAGCTCACAGCAACCTCCAATTCCTGGGCTCAAGCGAGTCTCTTGCCTCCGCCTCCCAAGTAGCTGGGACTACAGGCA
>CAUYRH010129499.1:0-21770 GCA_963574655.1 Perodicticus potto
GCAGAATGTGCTTCATATACAATCAGAAACATTTTGATCGTACTGTGAGAGATAGCCCTCATAGCATTTTCTTAATCACTATATAAAGACATTGATACTCTACATTTATTAAGTTTCACCAGTACCCTACTAAGATGCACCATAGGTGTGATCCCACCAATTGCAATAGTGCCTGAGACAGAAAGGAATTTTTATTTTCATTTATATTATTTACCAAGTTTTCTAGTTATCAAATATTTACTCTAAATGTACATAGTTTCAGATATAGATTTTCAAACCTCAGGAATATAGAAATAAAGAGCAGCTCCCTATACTTCTATTCCTAAGAGTGGAATGTGGTAAACAGGTTATATAAATAAATAATTAAAATCAAAGTGTTTGAACCAAAGACCTAACATAAAATGTAAAATTGTAAACCTGTTTAAAGAAAAGATTCAGGAAAAGATTCATGACATTGCATTTAGCAATGATTTCTTAGATGTACACCAAAAACATAGGCTATAAAAGAAAAAAAGATAATTAGGCTACTTCAAAATTAAAAACTTGCATACATCCAAGGGCACTAACAATAGAGTGAAAAAGCAACCCATGAAATGAGAACAAATATTTGCAAATTATATATTTGATAAGAAATGCATATACAGAGAATAAGAATTCTAACATTCCAATAATAATGACTACAAAAACCCAATTAAAAATGGGCAAAAGGCTTGACTAGACATTTCTCATAAGAGACATAGATAACCAATAGCACATCAAAAGTTATCCAACATATTGATCACTAGAGAAAGGCAAATCAAAACTGTAATGAGATATTACTTCATGCCCATGAAAACAACTATTATCAAAAACAAAATCAAGTGCTGACATAGATGTAGACAAGGTGGTTTCCTGATGTTCAAAGTCATTTTAGTCTATATATTGCTGGATCGTAACTATCAAAATTATGATATCCAAGTTAAGAGAACTACAATCAGGGAAGAATCACAACATGCATGATAGATCACAGGGCCAGACGTGCACGGCATTAACTGTGTTTAGCTCCCACTAGCAGAGTTTGTCTTGTCCACTGTCAAGTGGAATCTGGACCCCAGTAGATGAACAGATAGAGCTCTGAAATTCTAATTATAGAAATAAATACGTGCAGACATAAAAATTAGTGTGAGAAAGGTTGGGACAAAATTATGAACTTGGTCTTGATTTATTCTTAACAGGTACTTTTGGTTATAAACCATACTAAAAGGGAGAGGTGTAACCATGATGAGATAACATTTCACACTCACAAGGATGCCTTTTTTCAAAAAAAAAAAAAAGAAAGAAAAATTTAAAAATTTTTGAAAATGTTAACAAATGTGATGATTAATTTTATGGGTCAGTTTGGCTAGGCTTGGTATGCAGACATTTGGTCTGTGTTCTAGAAGTTTCTGCAAAGGTATTGTTTAGACAAGATTAGCATTTAAATCAGTAGACTTTGAATAAAGCGAATTTCTCTTCATAATGCAGGTGGTGGGCCTTATCTAATCAGATGATGATCTTAATGGAAAAGACTGATCTCCCTAGAGGAAAAGGAAATTTTACCTGCAAGTGTTCTTTGGACTCAAACTTCCCCATTGGTCATCAGCCTCCCAGCCTGTCCTGCAGCTTTAATTTTATTTATTTATTTATTTATTTATTTTATTTATTTATTTATTTTGAGACAGAGCCTCAAATTGTTGCCCTGGATAGAGTACTGTGTCATCACAGCTCACAGAAACCTCCAACTCCTGGGCTTAAGTGAGTCTTTTGCCTCAGTCTCTCAAGTAGCTGGGACTAGAGGCACCCATCACAACTCTGGGCTATTTTATGGTTGTAGTTGTCATTGCTGTTTGGCAGGCCCAAGCTGGATTCGAACCCACCAGCTCTGGTGTATGTGGCTGGTACTTTAGTTGTTTGAGCTACAGGTGCCAAGCGGCGTCCTGCAGATTTTAGACTTGCTAAACTCCACTATCGTAGTGAGACCATTCCTTAAAATTCATATCTCTCCCTCCCTTTACACACATACACACACACACACACACACACACACACACACACGTTCTATTTCTATGAAGAGCCCTAATACCATGAGGACATGAATAAATTGAAATCCTGTCCCTTTGCTTGTGGAGATATAAAATGGGAGGCCATTGCAGAAAATGATATAGCTATTTCTCAAAAAATTAAACATAGAATTATCACATTAATCATAGATCCAGAAATTCTATTTCTGGTTGTAAATTTTAAAAAATGAAAGCAGGGATTTGAAGAGATATTTATATGCACATACGCATAGCATTATTTACATTAACTAAAAGGTAGAATCAATAAAAGTGTCCATCAACAGAAGACTGGATTACAAAATGTGGTATATACATATGGTAAAATATTATTCATCCTTAAAAAGGAAGGAAATTATGGCATATGCTGCAACATGGACGAACCTTGAAAACATTATTCTAAGTCAAGTAGGCCATTTGTAAAAGGACAAAACATTTTATGAATTCCACTTATACAATGTACTTAGAGTCGTCAGATTCATAGGAGTAACAAATAGAATAGCAAACTCCAGGAGATTGAGAGAGGAAGGAAAAAATAGTTACTGTTAAAGGAGTATTATAAAGTTTCACTTTTATAAGAAGAAAAGAGTTCTAACGATGGATAGTGGTGATGGTTATACAAGAATATGAAAATAATTAATACCACTGTGCTAGACATTTAGAAGTGGGTAAGATTAGCAAAACACATGAATTTTAGAAAAATAAAAAAGTTGGAAACAAGTTTCTGTGTAATTAAATAAAAGGAGAACCACACATTTTGAGAATCACTAAAGTGAAAATGTTGTCATTCTTAAAATGAGAAGGCAAAAGAACTCTTATGATTGTTTAATGGGCACATACTTTCAATTTTGCAAGTTGGCAAGAGTTCTGGAGATTGGCTCTAGAGCCAATTGATTATATGTAACACTACTTACTGTACTGTGCAGTTAAAATGGTTAAAATAGCATATTTTATCTTATGTATATTTTAACCCCAATAAAAACTCCACAATTTTAAAAAAATCAATGTGTATACAATTACAGTGGAATTGATTATAATGAGCTCTGGGTTCACAGAAAAAAAGGATGTTTGAACCTTTTCAGATAGGATAGTGTGGGGAAATGGTCATCTCTCCCTGGGAGAAGATACAATGATACCGTATTTTACAGGGTTGAGAGAGAACACTGGGAGAACAGAGAGGGTGAGAGGGTCCATGAACACAGCGTTTGGAAGGACGTGAGCCTCCCAGAGAACCTCGAATACTTCGATAATTTAAAGTTTGAGGGTGGAGAATGTTAAGAAAACTGAGTTGAAAAGAACATAGGACTTAACATTTTCAAACCTGAAGGATCATTTAAACTACCTTGGAAAGTGTTTTAAAAATGCAATATCAAGCCCTGAGACATCTCCCTCAGCCTGAGTTTTCTGGAATAAAACTTGGCACTTTCTGCCAAGTGGTGGAGGCAAACTAAGATTAGAATGAATTTAGTTGGAACTTGATGTTTAAGAAGGAGAAAGAGAAAACATAAATTGTCCTATAAATGACGCTGGTTTTGAAGATAGAGCATGGTAGAGTAATCTCTAAAGGGGAAAGTTTACCCCCTTTTTCAGAGGAAAGACTTGGACATGCTCATAGACTAAGATGCAAAGTCATGGCCAAGGGAGAACTATGAGACAGGGGAAGGTGCAGAGAACCACGGTTTGAAGTTCTGAGGGAATACAGATACAAAGGTAGAGAGATGAATAGAAGCCACAGTTTTCTTGGGCACAGATGTACTTCTAAAGGAGCTAATATCTGACTGTCTCTATCATCTTTATGAAGTAGACGGAAGCGCATCTAATGATCATTTGAAAGTTCAGGGGTATGAGTTTGAAGTGGCAGAGGAAAAAAATGTTTTGGCAGTGGTCCCAATAAAGTTGGAAAATATGAATTTGCATTTGCACCAGTCTGGAGGCTTCTGTCTTTTTGGCAATCCATAGCAGTTCATGTAAAATATCCTGAGGATGAATTGTCGGACCACAACCACAGTTTGCAATTTCATTTTCCAGACAATCAAGTAGGTCTACTGGGTATGGAGTTGAGCAAAGAAAAGCAAAAATGTTAGCAAAGAAAAGCAAGCCGAGGCAGAGATAATAGTAAGGCTAAGTGGAAAAAAAAGTTCAACACACATAGTACTTCGAATGGTGAGAGACAGGAAGATTAAGATCCAGCAAAAGTATGCAAAACCAAATAGTGGAGTTTAGGATCAGAAAGGTATGAAACTCCTAGATGTTTAAGGCTAGCTCTTCCTAGGCGTGCAGGCTGTCTCTTGGAGTCATTCCTGATGTTTTTATTTCTATCATAGCTTCATCCAGTTTATCAGGAATCCTTCAAAATACACTTAGATCCCAACCTCTTCTTAGCGCCAGCTGCTCAGTCTCAGTCTGTAACCCTGAGTAATTATTTTTACAAAGGAAACCCATGTCCTTTTTGCAAAATCCTGCGTGTATCCCACCTCCCCTTGAGTGACGTCCTCTCAGTAGCCTGACTTCCCTGTTGCCCCTCCTCTCCTGGCCTAATTTTCTCCATCCTTGTTACTATTCCTCAACTGAAGGGGAGTTCTCGCTTCCAACCTGGCTCAGCCCTTCCTTTAAACATTCCGGCAAACTCCTTCAGTTGTTTCAAGTCTTGGTCTAAATCCTGCTCTGCGACGACTCTTACTCTAACCATTGTCATGTTCACCTTTACTACTTCAACACCTCTCCATTTTTTTCCTGTCCTTAACAGCACTTTTTGCCTCTCACATATCTGAATTACTCAATTGTTAAAATAGTACTTACCATTTACTGCCTCTCAGGGGTGTGTAGTCTCCAAGACACAGAGACGTTCATTCCCAAATCTATCTCAAGTGTCAAGAGGACTGAATGGGACATAGTTGTGTTATGTTGTTCTTTTTTTAAGTAAATGATTTGGAATAAATTGAAATAAAAAAAAAACAATGACTGTAGGCATCCAGTTGTTTCCTGTGAAAATTAAATAGTTCACAAAAGATATGAGTATAGATAAAACCTGAGCCAGAAGCCTTTATGCTAGACAGAGGAGGGAGAGGTGCTCAAGAGACGCCAACACTGAGAAAATGATAGATGATTATGTATAAAGCAAATCAAATGGCATTCAAGCCATACAAGGATGAAAGTAGATTTTCTCTGCTGTTTACCTTATGCCTCATTTGGAAGCTACTGTGTTTTGAATGTGTCTCCCAAAGTTCGGGTGTTGAATACATCTCAAAGCAGCAGTGTTAGCAGGTGAAGCCAAGCAGAAGTGATTAGGTCCTAAGAGCTCTACCCCTCATGAATGGGTAAAAGTCAGTAAGTGGGAGCAGGGTGGTTATCACAGAAGTGGGTTGTTACTGTTTTTACTTGAATAATTTCCATTTATTTCACTGAATCAGGTTGATGTTTTACATCTGTTACAAACTCTATGTTCTCCTCCAAGTTATTTAAGTGGCTTTCAAAAAATACATATGAGATGGTGCCTGTGGCTCAAAGGAGTGGGGCGCTGGTCCCATATGCTGGAGATGGTAGGTTCAAACCCAGCCCCAGCCAAAAGGCACAAAAAATGCATATAATAAATTAAAAAAAATTATCAATGGAGACAAAGCAAAAAAAGAGCATGCACATGTTAAAAATGTAACTAAAAGTAAATATTCCAAACACATTTTGTTGTGATTGCAGTTTTGAAGTATAGAATAATTCAACCTGTTCGAGCGTTGACAAATCGGACATCACCATCTTGGTTGCTATTAATATAAACACAAGTTCAGCTTCCTCTTGCTCTCGTGTTCTTTTGCCTTTATCCCTTCCACCACAGAACGGTGCGACACGAAAGTAAAGCCCCTGACTAGATGCCGGCACCACCTTCTCGGTCTTCTCAGCCTCCAAAACCATAGCCTGATAAACTTGTATTGTTTATGAATTACCCAATACACAGATGCTGATCTAAACAGATATTCTGTTACAGCACCACAAAAACCAACTAAGACAAATGCTTTGCTCTTACAGCCTTGAGTTGTTCTTCTACTTGGATTCTGTATGAAAGAATAAGATATTTGGCCTTATTTTAATTTTTTTTCTTTTGCAGGATGGTTACAATCACGGTTATTACTTCAAAGACAAGTTAACACAAAGAAACTTGAAGGCAGGAAACAAAAGTCAGTGAGGAAATCTCAGGGGTAGAATCGTTTCCAGATGAATTGTGCCGTCTGTTGTTCCTCCACGTGTGAATGACCATGACACGGACAACGACAATGACGATTCCAGGGAAAATGCAGAACAATCCAGACGAGAGAACGATTTTCTGATGTCGCCACCGAGCAATGAATTACACATTACAAAATGAGTGCATTCACCTTGCTCAGGGCAGCATGAGCCTATCGCGAGTCTGTGTTATTCAAATCTTTTGTAGTCTTTAATAATAAAACCCGCGAGTGTGTAAAGTTAGGTGAAGAGTACATCACTATCATTTCAGGCAATGTGGTGTTACAAGTTATGAAAAATGCCTGCAAGCATCCCACTTGGGCCTCTTCAGATTCAGCTTATTTTCCAACATGAAGACTATAAAATAAAAAATGAACATAACAAATGTTTCAATTTGTTCCCTAGATACATTTTAGAACAAAGGTGATACATAAGCATAAGGTGAAAAACACGGCAACTTCTTTCTGAAGGTGTCCATATCCAGGGGTATCTTTGAAGTTTCATGAATTAGGAAAATACTAAAATAGGGACTATAAATTCTCCTGAAACAATTTTTATTTAACTAAATAATAGTAGGCATTTATATCACAGTGTGCTCTTATATAGAAAGCAAGGGCAATAGAGCCCACTGCATTAGGCTAGCAGACCATTAACTAAACTCATAAGAATCTGTCCAGTCTTTTATCAGAATATAGTAAATGTGTATATTCTCCCACAATTGTTAGCTGCTCCTCAAATCTTTCCTCCTCATACAGAGCGTCTTTATTGCATTTCCCTAATGACAAATGACGTGGTGCATTTCTTCCCATGCTGTTAGTTGCTATCTGTATGTCTTCCTTGGTGAGTTTCTCTACAGGTTTTTACTCATATTTGTTTTTCAGTTGTTTAATTTTAAGAGCTCTTTGTGTATTTTGACTTCATTTCCTTTATGAAATATGTTTTTTTGCAAACATTTTCTACCAATCTGTGGTTGGTCTTTTATCCTAAATGTGTTTCACAGAGCTGAAGTTATTAATTTCAGCAAAATCTAACTTATCAGTAGTATGGTTCTGCCTTTTTATTGAGTTACTGATAGTGAAACTCAGGGCTTTTAAAACTAATTTTGATTCTCTTTCTCTGAGCAAACTATATTCTTTGATTCTCCTTTATTCCCACATTTCCTTTTGTTCGGCGATGATTTGTTTCCCTGCATCCATAGATGGATGTTTCCCCTAGAAACATCTTCTAATATTCGCCAAGCCATTATATATGTGGCAAATACATGAAACTTTTAGGGTACCACTTTGAATGAATGGATGAATCATGAAATATAGTTAGCTATTTCTTGCCAAAATCCTTTTAAGATTGGCTACATGACTTACTTATATTTCAGAGTATTTTTTCAAATTATTTAAAACATAAGCCACTTGTGATTAATGTTGTCTTTCATTTCATTTATATTTAGAAATATGTAAATTTGGTTATTTTTTTCCATATTTCATGTAAGATCTATTGCTGTACAGTTTCTGACAACCTCATTTAAAGTTTAATGGTCGTCACTTCTAGGATTGAAATAAAATTGTGCTAAGTACTAATAAAAAGTCCTGAGGGATAGAGATAACAGAGTTAAAAATAAAAATGTGAAGTGTAGGTATTCGGTGATACAATTAAATCATGCTTCCAACTAAAACACAATTGCTCGAGTTATTCTGCTTCTATTTATACATGTAAGGACACAAGCAAACCTTAGAGTAGAGATTTAGTTCCAGACGACCACAATAAAGCAAGTCACATAAATTTTTGGATTTCCAGTTCATGCAAAAGTTACATTTATTAAGTGTGCAATAGCATATTGTCTAAAAAAGTGTACATATTTGGGCGGTGCCTGTGGCTCAAAGGAATAGGGCGCTTGCACCATATGCCGGAGGTGGCAGGTTCAAACCCAGCCCTGGCCAAAAACTGCAAAAAACAAAAAGTGTACATACTTCAATTTGTTGCTAAAATATGCTAGCTGTTGTATGAGTCTTTGGTGAGCTGTGATTTTTAGTTGGTAGAAGGTCTTGATACTAATGGCTCCTGACTGACCAAGGGGGTGGCTGCTGAAGGTTGGGGTGACTGTGACTATTTCTGAAAATAAGACAACAGTGAGGTTTGCTGTGTCCATTGATGCTTCCTTTCCCAACATTTTTCTGTAGCATCTGATACTATTGGATAGCATGTTACCCACGGTAGATTTCTTTCAAAATTAGAAGCACTTACTTAAAACCCTACTGCTTGCTATCTTATCAAGTAAGTTTATGTAATATCTTATATCCTGGATTGTCATTTCAACAACATTTATGTTATTTTTCCTCAGGAGTAGATTCAATGTCATGAGACAGCTTTCTTTCTTCATCCGTAAGAAATAACTCTTCAAAAGGAAAGAAAACAAAAAAAGAATAGAAAATAGTGACTAATTCTCACATAACCTGGATTCAATTTTGACCAAAGTCCATTACTTAAACATTAATTTTTAATTCAACTTGTTAATATGTTGTTTAGGGTAGTGTGTCCTCATTTATAAGTGAAATATGTTTGTAATTTCCCTTTATAACAAAATATTTTCTCCAATTTCAATATCAAGAATATCCAGATTAAGTAGAATGACTTTGAAAAATTTCTTCTTTTTCTATTGTCTATATGATTTGGTATGATCTGTTTTTTGAAATTATCTTTTACTTTTATTTATCAATATGAGTTGTCTGTTTTTTGAGATTTTGGGAAAAAAAATAAGAAGTTAACTGATGACTGAACCTCAGAGTCAAAGCATTCTATAATAGACATACTCTTATTTGACAATGTGAATGTTACTTTCTTTACATTATTATTATTAATATTGCTTAATATTTTGATGCAGTAATCGTCTGATTTCTTTTCTGAATGTATTTCTCTTCGTTCATTCTTTTCAAGGTTTTTGTTTCTAGTCCTTATCTTAAACACTGTTATTGTTATTAAATTTTAAGCCTTTTTAATTCTGTGAAGGCAAAAAGTGGAAACCTAACAAACACATGTATATGTAAAAATAAAAACAAAAAGAGAAATAACTCCTCATTCATAAAGTTTTAGCATGAAATTGAAGCAATTCAGTTACAGCTTCAGGATTCCCATTTAATTTTAGTTCTTTTACTACTTCTGCAACACCTATAGTGACTTCCTGTACTGAAGGTTTGAATGAGCAGTGTCCACCTGGAGGCCTCCTGGCATAAGGTGGACCAGGACACTATGAACATAGCCCAGCACCATCATAAACTTACTTAAGACATAATGAGGGGTTTTTTGTGAATATTTGGTGGATCATGATTGCATGATTTTGAGAGTGAAGTTTGTACATGACACTTTCATGTTGCAAAAGGTCACGTAAAATAAACATACATTCACATTGCTAATTGTATATGTGCACGGCTTCAGTTTTGCAGTAGTCTGCATTCGATTGACACCATCAGATGTTATATGTGCTTGTGGTGACTTGGTGAGGCAGTCGTTATCAATAATATTTCATCCTGCTATTGCAACATTAGGTATTTTATGTTATTTAGAATTTAGGTAAGCATTCTTACTTGATTATTAAGGATATTTCCACACCTCCATGGTGCCTCACACATCACCCATTGTGCTCTACAATTGGTCCTCTGCCTCGTCCTGCATCAGCAGCCAAGATGCGAAAAGGCCCACACCTGTCTTTCTCTTTTCCTCTCAATTAATTTTCATCATAAAAGCAAACATGGTCCCTTATCTATTATTATGATTTTAATCCCAGCATGCTTTCTATAACACCTAAAAGGAAAACAACTCCCCCCAAAAGAAAATTATGAATGAAGATTGTTCAGTGAAAAGAGGACAGATGATTACTTTCTTGTCAAGTCAAATAGGAAGGCACTCTGTTTAATGTATAGGGAATTTGGGCAAGTTTCCGAAGACTGTAATTTAAAAAGGCATCATATGCAAAAACATAATGCCAAATGTAACGCATATGAAGGATTGTGACCTAAGGACAAAATGAAAGAACTGAAAAAAACCTGGCTTCTCAACAAGAAAAAAATTTTTTAAAGTTACAACTCATTGTCTGGGAATGCTGGCTGACACCTATAATCCTAACACTCTGGAAGGCCTAGGTGGGTGGATTGCTTAAGGTCAGGAGTTCAAGACAAGCCTGAACAAGCATGAGACACCATCTCTACTAAAAAACTGAAAAACTAGCCTGATTGTGACTGGCGCCTATAGTCCCAGCTGTCCAGAAGGCTGAAGCAAGAGGATAGCTTGAGCCAAAGAGTTTGAGGTTGCTATGAGCTATGACACCATAGCATTCTACCCAGGGTGACAAAGTGAGACTCTGCCTCAAAACGAAAGTTACAACTAAGATAGATTCATTATAAAAGCTACATATGTGGTAGCATATTTAATAGAAAAAAATTCAAAACCATTTACTGACAGCGAATATATTCATCAATGTACAGAAAGCATCACAGATATAATTTTCCCTGCAAAAGAGGTGGCTATTTCTGAAATCAATTTGTCTCACCAGACCATAACTAAGTGAATTGAAGAAGCTGAAAAATCTATTGAAAGCAGTTTGGAGAATAAAGCTGCTAATTTTAAATTTTATGCTTTGGAGATAGATGACAACAGTGATGCTACAAATATGGCTCAACTTGCCATTTTTATTAGCGGTATTGAGGATGAGTATAATGTCACTGAACAAAGGCCTTCTTTAGTGCCATTAAAAGACACAGCTAAATCAAAACATTTATACAAAGCCCTAATTTTAAAAATATGTTGTCCCTTGTCTACATATCTGGTGTACTCCTGATGGAGCCCCAGCAATGGTAGGTAAAGGAGAGGGACTTGTAAAATTCATAGAAGACAACACAACTAGCACTCCAAACTCATATTTGATGAAGTATCATTTCATAGCACATCAAGAAAAATTATGTGAAAACGCTTTAAAAATGAGTAAGTCATATAAACTGTCATCCAGACTATGAATTTCCTAAGGGCCAAGAGATTGAATAATTGCCAATTCCAGGAACTCCTTAAAAGTATTAATGCTAATGATGGCTACATCATTTATTTTTCAGAAGTAAGATGGTTAAGTTGATGCCAAATGATGAAAAGATTTTATGATCTGTGACATGTTATTAAGTTGTTTATGGTATCAAAATCCTCATTGGTGCCAGGACTTGACAATGAAAACTGGTTTACAGATTTAGCATTTTGGTGTACTTAACTGTTCATTTAAGAAGACATCTTCAATGTGAAAGCCAACATATCAATATAATGTTTCAAAGCATGACAGTGCTCTAAATGAAACTGAAATTACGGCAAGCTCAAATTAAGGCAAACCATTTTGTGCATTTTGACACAATGGCTAAACACAGTTGTGAACAGGGAAAATTATGCAGCCTTGCTTTTTGATTTGATATAAAAATTTGAAAATAGATTTCAAGACTTTCAGGAAAATAATATTTTGGTGCATTTGTGACTCCATTTTTAGTCAAAGTACACATAAATTTGTTACTTGCTGATTTTCAAATGCATAGCGTTTCAATCGGACATTCAACTTAAAAGAAACATTTGATCATGTCTCTACCATTGAACCAGATATGGGTGCTTTAATTTCTCAAGTTGTTTTATGTGACTCACTTTTCTTTTAAAATAAAAATTATCAAAAACAGAAATTTTATTGCTTAAACATGCACATTTCTATATTAGTAACCACAAGCTTGAGAACTGCTCAACAATTTTGAGAGACTCACTGAATGGGCCACTTCATAATTAGAATTATTTTGTGAGAACATTTTTGTTTATTTGTGGTAACAGACATCACAAAAATTATGCATGGACTTTTGGAGGGCTCATCAGCTTTTGTAAGTGTTTGCATATTTAATGCGTGGCCCAGAGAAACCAAATGGATGGACACCTCTACTTTGAACCCCTCAGATTATCCACGGGGTTTAGAATCAACTTCTTCCAAATTCCTCTTAACACAAATAAATATCAACTTTCATTTCCTTCAAAAACTTTTTCATTGCATTCAACTCAGCTAACTCTGTGGTACAGGAGACCTGGCTTTTGCCCTATTTTAGTTTTCAATAGGCCTTCCTTACTAAGCTTAATCATTTTTAGCTTTTGATTTAAAGTAACAGATATGTGACTCTTTGTTCACTTGATCACTTCCAGGCCATCGTAAGGTCATTAACTGGCCTAGTGTCAATATTGTTGTGTCTCGTGAAATTGGGAGGTCCCCGAAGAGGGAGACACCAGAAAACAGCCACCTGTGGAGCAGTCAGAACACGCACATTTATTGTTCGCATCTTATGTGGACGTGGATAATGGTGCTGCAGAACAATTACAATAATAACATCAAATCATGGATCACAGATCACCATAATAGATATAATAATAGTTAAAAAGTTTTAAATATTGTGAGAATTACCAAAATGTGATACAGAGAAACAACGTGATTGTATGCTGTTGGAAAAATTACCACAAAATTTTAATATATAAAACACACCACATCTGGGAAGTGTAAAAAGTAAAGCATAATAAAATAATAAAGGTTGCCTGTAAACACAATTAAACAAGGACTAAAACTTTTTCAGCATTCAACAAATGATGATAAATATTAGTTGGTATCATGTGCTTAGTTGTGTGTATATTTTCATCCCCCTCAGAAGTGAAGGTGGGAATATGCGGATACAATTTAAAAATGGATCCGTTTGAGTTTTATCTTTCTTGAGTCTTATAACTTCTAATTACATCTGTGAAACATAAAATCATATTAACCATTTTATCTTTAAAAAAAAAAATAGGGCCATGCAGGTTCAAGGAGTGGAAGGAGATCCTTTCATTTCTTTTCTTTGGAGTGCAGTGTCTTTCATGTTTCCTTATAAAGGTACAACTTTCATGTAAATTTCAGTGAACATATTCTTTGATTTGTATCTTAAAACCATCTCTCTAAATAGAAAATGACCTTTGAGAAATTGCCTTTTGATATTTTTTTCCAAAGTTGCTTCAATACAGAATTCCAGAATTACACACTGAACATTTACTTAATATTTGCCATTTTTATTTCCTTATTTTATATTGCATGCTTCCTAATTGTGCTTTAAGCAAAGATATTTTGTAAAACAATGAGAAATTTGAATGTGGTCAAATAATTGAGCTTCTTCATGTTCAATTAAAAAATATTTTTCAGGGGCTGTTTAAGAATTAATCTGACAGTAAAACACTAAAACCAAATCATTGAAAGAGAAAAATGATTAATAATTAATGGCAATTCAGGCATAATCTACATATAGTTTAAAAGCATTTAATAAGCATGAGTAGCATTGCAATGCTATGGACGATTAAGAGATGGAAAGCTCATGTCTAATTATGATTGATTCATGAGGAGCTATCACTTAACTAGCACTAATTGTTGACAAATTTTGATAGGAAAATGGGAAAGGATTCCAAGAAGTTTGCAAACTGATCCCTTAAGGATCTACAGGATTCTTGGTGATAGTTCTGCAGCATTTTGAGTGTCAAGAGAGATTCACATTTATTCTGCATATAAATGGATCCCCTGAAGACTGGTCACTTTGCTGAAGCCAAATATTGTTGAAATTTTGATTAGAAATTGCATCCTTTGACTACCAGAATTGAGAGCTTAATTTTGAAGTTCTGTTTTCTTGATTTATAGTCTTGTTATTCTTTAATCATTCATTCCTTCACTCCTGTGACATCTACTGGTGCTTACTGTAAGCCTGGTATTTCTTAGATGCAGCAGCACAGCTGTAAATACGTATTTTTCTCTCATGTACCTTGCATTCTCTTACATCAGAGCTAGAATTAGGAAGAGATAAATGCTGTCCAGTCAAAGGCAATGTTTGCAGTTAGGGAAATAAAACAGAGGAGGAAAGAAAGGATGTCCTTGAGGAAGGCACGTGACAACTGGCAATTTTAAATAGAGATGTTGGAGAAGGCCTTCTTAAGAAGTTGGTGTTTTAAGGCAAGCCTTGTAGGGGTTAAGGAATTTACTCAAGTACACATCTTGGGGAAGAGTGCTCTTGGCAGAGGGAACTCCCAGCTGGTTCAAACTCCCCAAAGAGAAGCTATGCTAGTTGTGTTTAGGAACCAGCAAGGGAGCCCAGCATTGACAGAGCCAAAAGGAGTCAGGGGGAAGAATTAGCAGGAGATCAGAGAAAGAGAGGTAGTAAAGATCAAAATGTGTAGGTTTTAAAGATCAAAATGTGGATGGTTAAAATGGCTTTGGTTTTGACATTGAATGAGAGAAGAACTTTTGGAAGGTTCAGTGTAGACAGGTGACATATTCTGCTTTCCCTATTTAAATTGTCATGCTAGCTGCTGTACTGAAAACAGACTGGCGGGGGGAGCATGTGGGTAGAAGCTGGTAAACTTGGGAGAGGATTGCAACAATCTAATCCAGAGATGGTCAAGACTTGAATCAGCCTGGAAGCAGCAAAACTGTGAAAATAGAATAATGTATCTGTCAGAAATAACAAGGGCAAAAAGCATAATCTTGGAGCAAGAGTTTTATTTTGATGATCTACTCGATAATGGAAAAAATACTAACATGCTAACATTTAAGAAAGTTGAGAGATAATAAACAAGGTAATTCGAGGATAACTTGAGGTCTTTAGAGGAAAGACTATTTTGAGTCAAAAAAAAAGGTCAACAGTAATAAAACAAGATTGAAGAATAATTATTAAAGGGATTGGGCACCTGAAATAATGTGGCAGAGAATTTAGTAAGTAATTCACTTAGATATTTATGTGACAAATATTCATCAGGTGCTTTCTGTGTGTTAGGATAGAGATAGAGGAGGCAAAGCAAAAATCTGAGGCCTTAAAGTTGGGAAATCTAGGCCAATAAGATCGTGAGGAAATGTTTCACCTTACGGTCATCAACAAAATAATATCACCAGCAGCAAATGTTGCTCTATACTACAACAAAAGCATACTCGGTCCTATTCATGGTCATTGAACAAATCTCTCAAATGCATGACATTCACTCCATTTTTCCTATTAGATTCTTTAAAATATACGAAAAAAACAAGCACTTTTTTCCTTTGTACAAAGGTTTTGTCAAAATATACCATCTATTTTTTCTTGTCTCACAAAAGAATGGAAGTTTTTAAAATATTGTTCGCTTATAATTCTATCTCAACTACATAGGCAAACAACCCAGCAGTCCTCTTCATGTTCGTACTCACCAGGACTGAGAGCATTTAAATCTCTATGGTTAATTTTATTTTTTGCTTCTTAAGGTCAAAAGAGGCATTCAGAGTACCGACCTTAACTGTGACATTTTGGGACCTTGATGCACAGCTTTGTTTTACTTACATTACTAATAACTTCCCACGTGGAAAGTTACCTTTTGCTTCTCTGTCATCTCACTCAAACATCAAAGTCTTCTAGCATAATTTCTTCTGGACCTTCATGTTAGTATTTTAAAAATATATAAATTAGATATAGCTGTGGCATTGTTACTTCTGCAGCATTGAGAATGTGAAGAGTTCAAGTTCTGATCCTCATTGATAGGTGAGCCCACCTTTATCTTTTCCATCTATCTTCTATTTTTAGGCAGTCTCCTATAATAATGACATTACTCTGCATTCTGTATTTATATAGTACCTTATAAATACTCTAAGTTGCCCTGTTTCAATTCATTTTCTCACAGAGCCCCTAGAGGTGAAGAGTCAACCAAAACCTTTGCAGGTATTTCATCATGTGGTGGCAGAGATGGATCACCCCCTGCAAGCCTGTACGTCCTGTCTCACTATTTTCCATCCTGACTCTATTTTTAAAAGATCCTTTGTATAGATACCTATTAAAATAATTTCAAGCATAAACAAATCATATTTTCTAATTCAAATGTGTGTAATACTTATGTAGTTCTAAATATCAATTCGTTTAATTCTTGATTTCAAAATATTTTTTGAATCCCTAACAAGCGTTATACTTTGCTGCATACAGTAATGATATACACAGCAGTATTGTTCAGGTGAATTTTAACAGTTGACTTTCCAGGGAGGCGGGGAGGAAAGCCCTCATTTGAAGCATTTGCAGTTTTCTGTGGCTTAAATACTTTCAGTGTGATTGTTTTTAAGCTACCAACCTGATATTCATTCACCAATGCCAAGTTTAAGAGAGATGTGCACAGTCAGCTCTGGAAAGCTGGTAGAAAATCTGACTCCATCTCAGAAGAATGACAACACAGAAGGAGAAAAAAGGCATTGACAAGCCTGGACTGCCAAATCCCACAGGCCGTGTGTAATATACTAAGAAGGATGCGGAAGCAATGTAGGCATTTCGAAAAGGAAATATTTAAATTTTTTGTATGACTTTCTGACTTTGAAACGGTGAAGAGTATCTTACTCTTCACCTAAATTATTTTTTCTCTTCTAATTTTGAGCATGTTGCTGACTTGCCACACTTAGGGTTTTTTCTTTTCACCTGGACAATCTTTTCGCTTTCAAATTGCTTTTTCCCGTGAAGTAGCTTTTCTTATTTTTATTTCCATTTAACCAAAGAGAGTTATAAATTGGGGCTTTACTGTTTGTCAATAAGAGCTCTATAAAGCAGTCCACTGCCAGGAAAGATATGGGACTGAGGCTGGAGATTGATTTTAGTTGGTATTTAGTTAGAACGATCATGGAGAACATTTCTTGACAAACAACCCTTTTCAAAATCTTAAAAAAAAAAAAAAAAAAATTTGAAAGACTTCAAGTCTTTTCTACCTAAAAGCAGCTGCCCATTTCCAAAGAACATCGACAATGTAGCTGTATGGTTTTCCTATTTTCTGTGGCAGAAGAGAAGCCATAATATTTATCCTGTCTAACATGACCCAGAATGATCCATCTGCTTCGCTGCCTAAATCTCTTTCAGAAACTCTCTGTAGAATTTACTGCCACCTTACATTCACATCGAATTATACATAAGAACACTTTTTCTCTACATCTGTGCTCAGTGCAGTGAGATGCAAGAATTAAAAGAAAATGTTTTCAGCAGCATGTATGTAATTTAAAAATTGTCCAATTTTATTTTAGTTCTTCTAAACTTTTTTATTTGATACACTTAAACAGAGTAGAAAATATGAGTTATTTTTTCTGACTTGCATGATTTCTACTACTTTAAATAAATGTTTATGCAACTCAACCTCACAAAAGAAAAAAAACAAACCAGCATTTTTTTTCACATTTTGATGTGTTCTAGGTTGGAAGATATGCAATATGCCTTTAAATTTAGTGTCTGCCACTGTACATTACCAGAGATGAGTGTTTGTGCATGCCCAAGTTTTCATACCCTATTTGGTATGCTGACAATTCCAGGTGTCTTCTTTATCATCACTTCAACTTGTCTAGGCCACCAAAGATCAATATGAACTTGAAATTAACTGCAGGTAGCTATTTCAAAAGAATATCGCTGCAGGTGTAAAGACGTGCATGTGGTTATGGAAAAATGTCAATTCCACTGTATTATATCATGCTTACGTCTCTTGAAATGGCTTTATCAATATAAGATGTGTGGCAAAAATAACGAAAATAAACAAGGACCATTCTCCTTTTCTCTCCTTTCTGTCATTTCATATTAGTTTTAATGAAAATTCTTTGATTCAGCACATCCTGTGAAGAATAGAAAAAATATTTCCTTATAGGTTTTGTTGTTCAGAGGTTATTAAAGAGATTGGATAAATGTATTTTTTTTCTAAGACACCGATTTCACTATTATTATGCTTCACTAAGTGAGATTGATAGAGCAGTGTTTTTGTTTATACAGTTCCATAAAGGAAGAAGCTTAATGAAAGATTTAAGTATTTATTGAGAAAGACTATAGGGATAGTTTTTAGCTTGTTAAGAAAAACAATGCATTAATAAAGTAAAATATTGTTTATTTCTGATACGCCAATGAGCATGGAAAACATATCATATAGCACAATAGTTTAAACTTTTAAGCAGTATTTTGTGATATTATATATATATATAATATGGGAACAAGTTTATCACCTGGTGTTTTATCTATTTGAGATAAAAATTATAAAACCAATAAGCTAATTTAAATTTCATATGAATTTAAAATTGTTGCAAAAATAAGTAATATTAAAGGATAAAAAGTACAAAGAAATATTGAAATTGAGCAGAGTGAAAGAGAAATGAAGTTTATATGAATATAGGAAAGAGCCAAAAGTATCTGGCAGCTACTCAGCAAATACTCAGAACCACACTGTCAAAGGCTGTTACTGAACTTGGCAGCTTCTATGTACGTGTATGTATAAACAGATTTAGCAAACTAATTTGTAGAAAAAATTGAGATGTTTAATAAATTAAGAATGTGAAATAAGACTTTTTTTAACTATAAAAGTACTATTTTTTCTGATTAGTTATGTTAGCAACATTTATGTATTCTTTGAATATAGATAGCCTTTATTATCAGTTTTTGTTTATTGGAGAATTATTACTATTTTTATTCATGTTCATATATCTGTATGAAGCCAGAAACAAAATATATGGTTAAAAATATTTTTAAAAGAATATGAAAGGAGTTTTTATCTCTTGTCAATCAACTAAAGCCTTGATGTGTTTTAGGTTGGAAAATATGCAACATATTTGTAATAATAAACAGCAGTGCATACATTAAGCAATCTTTTTTTTTTTTTCTTGGAGACAGAGTTTCACTGTGTCACACTCGGTAGAGTGCTGTGGCATCCCAGCTCACAGCAACCTCAACTCTTGGGTGAGTCTCTTGCCTCAGCCATCCGAACAACTGGGACCTACCTGACACAACACCCAGCTATTTTTTGGTTGTCATTGTCATTGTTGTTCAGCAGGCCCAGGCCAGGCTCAAACCTGCCCCTACTCACTATGCCACACATTAAGCAATCTTTAGAACAATTTAGTAAATGTTCAGAAAATGTTAAGTGGATAGGTATATTAACAGACTTCAAAGTTCAAGCATATTTAGACTATTTTAGAGATGAGTAAATATAAACAGCAAAAATCATCTCAAAACCTTTGTGAATTATATGGGTTAAAAGATAAATATAAATAATGAAAATGAAAAGCTCTTTTTTCACTCTTTATGGTAAAAAAAATCCTTCAACTCTATCCCTTCTTGGTTCTTCCACAGAAATTAGAGTACTTTACAGATTGGGCAAATGTTCCAATTGTAGGGCTCTATTTACTACTGGAAGTAGTTTCCATGCATCAAAAGGTTATGTGTCTGTGTTGTAGACAGTCTCTCTCTTTGCATATGGGCCCTTATGTGCTTATCATAATGTTGAATGTCTTCTTATTAATTCAGCCAAATAATGGCTAGCTGCCAATAATGGGATTTGAGATCATAAATCACCACTAAACAATGAGGCCAAATTGTACTCTTGGACCAATATTTACCAGAATTTTGATAGGAGGATATTACACATCGCCAGATAGTAACAAAACAGTGCTTATCCTTTTTGTTCTAGTTTCCTTAACAAGCTGATAAAGCATTGGCACAGTTGCAGTTAGGTAGTCTCAGGTCAGCTAGCTAATACCCTTAAATTGCAGCAAAATTCTCCCTTTTCCTATTTCAGGCCCTAATATATAATTTATAAAGGTGTCAGCAAAAGCAGCTTTCTCATTAGCAAATGCATGTCTCAAGAGTCAGTCACACCAAAGGATCAGGAACAACCTAGATTTCAGAACATTTTCCAAGAGTAAGGAGTGAACATCTTCATCTTATCATCTCTTGAAATTTTACATTGAAAGTAGATGTGGTTTGGATTGCTGAAACCTGACACCTCATTAAGGTGAAAATTAGGACAAATGTGAACAGTGAGTAATAGCATAATGACCTAGCTATTGGAATTCTGTTGACAACTTGTTAGCAGCTTATCTTGAAGCCCAAAGCCCTGGCAGTGGTTCAAAGCCTTGGTGGTGGTTAAAATCCTGGACAACCTAGAAATCATTTGTGGCAAATCTTACATGTGAAATAAAATGTGTGGGGAACATGAATCTCATGTATTCATTTTCAGGAAAGAAATGGAAAAGGGATTGAGTCACATATGGCATAGTCACATATGGTAGAGGGCCACTGCTTTGATTCTGCCTCCTGTGAAAACATATGCAACTGATTGACACAGCAGAGTGTACACAAGGGTGGCCAAGAGGAAAACAGGAATTGTTCGCATGTAAATAGCATTACACATTAGCAGCTGCAGGGTTGGGATGCTCTCATGGCCACACTAAGGTGCATTGATTTCTGACGTCCTGTCTGCCAGAGGTCAAAAGAGATGCAAAGCAAACAAATCTGCTGGGTTTTGGCAGGCAATACCAGAGAAAGACATTTTTAAAAATTGAACAATTTCTGTAGTGAAAACAGTCTTTAACTATCTTAAAATTATGCAGAGTAAAATGAGCATTTTATTAGTTTCTCGTATCTCAACATTTTTATTAGATGTATACGGAATTAGTTTACTATAATAAGAACAGAATATATGCATAGCAGATATGTACTATATCTAGCATTCTCCCTTTATGTGTGGGGGGAGATGCTTTCCAAGACCCCCAGTGAATCCCTGAACTACAGAGGTACCCATCCTTATATAGACCATGTTTTTTTTCCTATACTTACATGCCTATGATAAAGTTTAATCTATAAATCAGGCACAGTAAGAGATTAAAAACAGTAATACTAAAAAAGAATAATAGCAATATGGCAGCATTACTACTCTTGCACTTCAAGGCCATTTATTAGTAAAACAAGGGTGACTCGAACACAAACACTGGCATTGCCACAATCTGCTAACAGAAACTGCGGCTAACTGACACACAGGAGGACAGTGTGTCCAGCTTGGATACACTGGACAAAGGGAGGGTAATGGACACAGCTCAGACACACTGGAAAAGGGGGTGATTCATGTTTCAGGCAGGGAGAAACAAGACTATAGGAGATTTCATCATGTTCTCAGTAGCACCACATAATTTAAAACTTCCAAATTGTTTGTTTTTAGAATTTTTCATTCATTCTTTTTGGAACACTGTTGACAGAGAGCAATTGAAACTAGGGAAGAAGAAGCTGCTGATGGGGATGGGGTGACTACTGTATACACGGAAAAAAATGAGCTATTGATGAAAAATATTTAGAATTTAGTAGCAATTAAAACTAAAAGTTTTCCTCTATTTTCAATTATCTTAATTTTTTTTTTTGAGACAGAGTCTCACTTTTTTTTTTTAGAATAGTCATGTTTATTTGTTTATATATTGTCTATGACTGCTTTCATGCTCTAACAGAATAGAATACTTGTGAAATCTCAAATATTTACTATGTGCCCTTACACAGAAAAAAAAAGTGCGAGTTAAACTACAGCATATGTACTCATATCATTATAATAATAAACACTTCCAATAGTTCTTTGATTATAAAAACATTTACATGTTAACTACAAATAGAAAAATGCTGAAAAACAGTATTCTTGTGAAAT
>CAUYRH010129504.1:0-22097 GCA_963574655.1 Perodicticus potto
GGGGGGGTCTTGGAACCTTGGAGGGAGTGGGGTGTGGGGTGCGGGGGTGGGGAGTCTTGGAGCCTCGGAGGGAGTGGGGTGTGGGGTGGGGGGTCTTGGAGCCTCAGAGGGAGTGGGATGGGGGGTGGGGGGGTCTTGGAACCTTGGAGGGAGTGGGGTGTGGGGGGTCTTGGAGCCTCAGAGGGAGTGGGATGGGGGGGTCTTGGAGCCTCAGAGGGAGTGGGGTGCGGGGTGGGGGGGTCTTGGAACCTTGGAGGGTGTGGGGTGGGGGGTGGGGGGTCTTGGAAACTTGGAGGGAGTGGGATGGGGGGTGGGGGTGTCTTGGAGCCTCAGGGGGAGTGGGATGGGGGGGTCTTGGAGCCTCGGAGGGAGTAGGGTGTGGGGTTTGGTGGTCTTGGAGCCTGGGAGTGAGTCGGGTGTGGGGTTGGGGGGGTGGGGGTGGGGTCTTGGAGCCTCAGAGGGAGTGGGGTGTGGGGTTGGGGGGGTCTTGGCTCTAGCAACAAGAAGCTCACACTGGAGCACTTCCCTGGGAGGAGGACGCACACGGCCCAGCTATCAGCAGCTGGCCCCGAGCAGGGACTTGGGGTGGCCTGTCCCTGCTGAACCCAAAGGATACTGTTTCCACCCCCCTGAGACTATTGGGTGAACAGAGCTGGCTTTGGAAAGTCCCAAAGCTTAATCCTGTGAAACAGCTCCAGGGCCCCCTGGGGACCCCCAGGGCTGCTGTGGGCTGGAGGGGTAGCCTTATTCCTGGGACACAGGGCTAGGGGCTGCTCAAGGCTAAAGGGTCTGGTCCTGCCAGGTGGGACAGGTGGGCAGGTGCTGGGCACAGGGGAGGGTTTAGTCCTTGAGGAGAACTGGCCACTGGAGCATCCCAGGAGGTGGAGAGCCAGGGACAGGGCCTGGCCCACCCAACCACAGTGGGGCCTGGCATAGGGAAGAGTGGACGGCCTGCGTCTGGGCCCAGTGATCTCCCCTGCGGTGACACTGGGGCTGGGTGTGAGGACACAGCAAGGGGGTTGCAGAAGCATGGGGCTCACTCCTGCCACGCTGGGCACTGACTGGACCCCAGAGCCTGCTCCACCTCCCAGCACCAGGAGTCCAGGCTGCCGACAGACACTTGGTTTGGCCTGCTCAGACTCATGGGCAGTGATGTCCCCAGCATATGGGTTGTGGCAACCTGGGGATAGCAAGGGGAGGGTGGCCTCCAGGCATGGGGAGGCTGTGGGGGGTGCCTGACAGGAGGGCACCAGACCAGATTCCCATGGGCTCCTCTAATGCTGTCTCCCTGGTCCTGCCCAGCCACCTCTACATTCTGTGTGGTGTAATTCCTTGACACCCTCACCCCCTGCTACTGGATTGTCCCTGCTGATCTGTTGACCTGGAGCACCACGGGCCTGGCTGGCCTAGCAGCTGCACCCCAGGGTGCACTCAGGCTCAGGGGCTAGGAGGAGGGTGGGCTGAGACCACGGGCTCCTTCTCTAGTGTTCCCTCCTCTCTAGGGTCACATGCTTAGAAAGGACGTGGCATCCCACAGAGCTTCCGCCCGGGCCTCTGGGGGTGTGCCAGGCCTGCCCCACAGCAGCCTAGTACTGCAGCTGCCTTTGGAGAGGGGTCTGTCCTGGGCCGAGGGTGGGTGGTCTCCCCCGCTTGGGAAAGAGGGAAATGAAAAGCCCAGAGGGAAGTGGTTTGCCCCTGGCTGGCCGAGCGAGTCCAGGGCAGGAAGTGACAGTGCACAGGGTACAGGAGAGAGCACAGTGGGGCCCAGCTGGCAGCTGGTCTTGGGGCTAGAGCCACGGGGGCCTCTGGTGAGGAACTGACCTCTGCCCTTCCTGTGGCCAGAGAACTGACGAACTTGGAAGCCACCCAGGCTCCCCCACCTCCAGCTGTGCCCCGTCCAGCCTTCCCTGGACTCTGAAGCGAGGATTCCACTCTCAGAGCACCTGCCCGCTAGCCCAGGAATGGGCCTTGCTGTCCCCACTCTGCCCTTTCATGTGGGCACAGCCCAGCAGCCCCTGGAAAGATGAGAGGGCCTGGGTGAGGCCGTGGTGAGGTGCGGCACGGTGGCCTGTGGGCTTGGCCTCACAGGCACATGGAGGGCTGGGAACAGCTCTCCAAGGCTGGCCTGACATCAACAGACACGCAGTCCAGGCTGGGCTGGCTGCCACGCCTGGGCCACCAGCTCTCCAGTCCCTCCAGAGGTCGGTGTTCTATCGCCAGACACACGTTAGGACTTCTGGGGCTCAGCCTGCAGGACTCGGCAGAGAGGAGTCGGAGGCCCAAAGCTCATGCCCGCCCCTCAAACCCAACTCTGCCAGGGAGGCGCCAGGAGAAGCAGGGCAGCAAGGAGGCTGGGAGTGTGTGTGTGTTTAGCCACATGTGCACACGCGTGCACACAGACTCACATGCATTCCCCTCCCTCCCTCTCACATACACATGACACATGCAGAGGGGGCCGGGGCCAGTGTGGGCCAGGATCCGTCTTCCTTTTCATTCCACTTGGTCAACCACAACAGGCTTGGAAAGCAAATATTTTTTGTCCCCGTGGTGCAGAAGAGGAAGCTGAGTTTGGAGGAGTGGAGTGACCCACATAAAGTTGTCCAGCTGGTCAGGTGGGGTTGGCCTGAGTGATTTCAGGCCAGGTGCTCCAGGCAGGAGAAGAGCACCAATGTCTGTTAGCAGAGGTGACCTGAGGGTGACAATGCGGGGAGGTGACCCCAGGGGAAGGTGACCACGGTGGGGGAGGTGACCACAAGAGGGGTGATCATGGGGAAAGCGGTGTGGGTAACCATGGGGGGGAGGTAACCACAGGTAGAGGGTGGCCACAGAAGGAGGTGACCATAGGAGGAAGTGACCATAGGGGATGGTGATCACAGGAGGGAGATTACCTGGGGGAGGTGACCATGGGGGGAGAGGTGACCACAGGAGGGGGTTGACCATGGGCAGGGGGTAACCATGGGCAGGTGGTGACCATGGGCGGAGAGGTGACCACAGCAGGGAAGTGACCTAGGGAGGAGTGACCATGGTGGGGAGGTGGCCCTACGGGAGAAGTGATCATTGAGGGAAGGTGATGACTTTGGGGCGTGTGACCACAGGGAGTAGTGACACCCACTCTGCAGAGCAGGATGAGGGGCAGGGCAGAGGAGGGTGCCGCCCCGTAGGGAAGGCCCTGTGTGCTATGTGCCTCTGTGCAGGAGCTTCCGTGGGCAGCTGGGCCCTGTTTCCTCCTGGCCTGGGGCTGACTGGCTCCTGTGGCCAGATCCTCAATGCCCACACCCCTCCACCAGCCAGCCTGAGGTCTTGCGCTCACCCACTGCTGTGCCTTGTGGTCAAGCAACCTATGGGTCCAAGGTGCCCGAGGGTCACTGCTAGCACGATCCATGCCAGCCACAGCCAGGCAGGGTGGTGCTGAGAGTTGTGTGTGCCCTGAGACATGGAGAGTGGGTGCCTGTGGGACGAAGCTTCTGGGGGATGGGCATGCGGGTGTATGGTGCCCAGTCTGAGGTCTCGGGCAAAATGCAGCACAGCACAGCAGTGCAGACTATCTCAGAGGATGCTGGCCTGGGACCTACTGTCAGCCCGAGGAAGCCGAGGGAAGTGACTGGATACGGCAGCCTCTCTGCACAAAAGCCAGAGCAGTGCAGACGCTGCCTTTACTGGTTGGGTGGAATCTGGGCAATCAGGAAGGAAATATGAAAATTTACGCAAACTGGGTGCTGTAGCTTGGGTTACTGCTAAATATTATTATTACAAAGATCTGCTTTCAGAGGTCCTGTGGGAGCTGTGCTCTTCCCTCTGACATGCTCTAGGGGTGGTGCAGATGCAGCCCCTGCATGGAGGGCACACCCTGCTCCCAGGCAGCCCGCTGCTCAGCCAAGGGGCTGGGGCTGCATTGCTGTCCTCATGTGGCGGCAGCTCACAGGCCTCCCCCCCCCCGGGTGGGGCTGGACTGGGGTGGAAGGGATGAGGCTCAGGGGGCACCTCTCGGAGCAAATGCTCTTAGTGGCCCATCCAGGCATCAGGCCAGACGGAGCCCTTCCTTCCTCACCCTGGCTGTGCTCTGCTCCGGCAGCCTGAGATCCCAGTGCCAGGGACTGGGGTCGTGGACTCTGCTCACAGGCAAGGCCTGCACAGGTGTCATGTCTTCACTCATCCAAGGGCTGTGGTGGCTTTTGGGAGTTGTGACCAGCTCTGAGCAGTCTCTGTGCCTCCTTGGGGCTCCACTGGGCCTTCCCTGTGCCCCTGGGTGTAAACTGGTCTCTGGGAACAGGGTGTAGGGGGGCACAGCATGGGTCAGGTCACAGGAGCTGCGAGGGACCCTGAAGAATAAGAACATTCAAAAGGACTGAGATTGTCCAGCAGCGGCAGAGGGAAGGGAAGTCCTCTGGTGAGTCAGGGCATTGGGAGAGGAGGGCAGGAGGCAGGGCTTTGAGGAGAGATGTCGGGTCCCACAAGCAGGGGCTATTTGCCCATGACATCTGGCTATGGCGTGTGTGCCGTGAGCGTTCAGTCACCACCTGCTCTGGGATGGAGAGTGGTGCTGCCCTACTCCCACCCCCTGTTCTCGTGGCCACCTCCCCACTCTGCTATGCCTTGTCTGCACTTGGCCCCTGAGGTCACCTGGAGTCCTGTGTAGCCTCCTCCTCCTCACATCTCTCAATGTTCACTCAAGTTCCTTGCCCAGGACACTCCAAGGGCCTTCCCCTGGATAGCTACACTCATCCTTCAGCCCTAAGCCCTGCTCACCCCCTTCCATGGCACCTCTGTTCACCTCCTTCCACAACCTCTTTGCACACTCCCACAGAGTATAAGAACTCAGTTGGTACAGAATCCTAATTCAAACAAACTTAAGTAAAAAGCGCACTTCTCGGCTTACATGCCTGTATCATCCAAGGGCAGCTTCAGGCAAGGCTTGATCCAGGAGCCTAGATGATGTCCTCAAAGCTCTGTCTCTGTCGATGCCTTGGTCCTGCCTGACTTCATTTGACTTCATTCCGGTGTCATCTCTCCCTCCTTCTTTCCATGGGGGGCAGGGAGATGGCCTTAGGCAATCCCCCATTTGCCTCCTTGCTCACCAGGTGAGCAGTCCTGATGGGGACAGGCTACTTTTCTAGTCATTCTGCAGACAAGTCCCAGAAGGGCTTCTCGTGGTGCTGCCTGGGGCGTATGGGTGTCCCAGCACCAATCACTGTGGCTGTGAATGGAGCATGTGTCTTCATTACTGGGTAGGGTCAGCCTTATAGAAAAGAGAGATGTGTTGCCATGAAAAGGAAAGGAAGGAGGCTGGCCAGTGTCTATGCCTCCCCAGCCAATGGATAGGCATTTTGTCAGGCATCTCTGGATCCCCAGCTTCTGGAGCAATGCCTGACACGTACAGTAGGATCTTGATTGACCAGACGACCCCTCCCCTAGGGGACCCTTGACGTGAGATAGTGATGTGCAAGGAGACCCTACCTGCAGGGAGCCTCCAGGTCTCCACTCTCCATCCTCCACTGGCCTCAAGGTGTAGGAATAAACTTCGTAACAGAATTGGCCGTGGAGGAGGCGTAGGCTTCCCTGCCCTTCTGTTTTCACCCCACTCACCCACCTCCAAATCAAAGCCTGTGGCCTACACAGTTCACTTTGGGAACAAGGGGGTATGCTGGCTGCTGGTTACCATGGTTACCCTAGGCAGCACACCCAGCACCAGCCTTGGCAGAGGGGCAGAGTCCCAAGGCCATCATCTGGGTCTTAGGTCCAGGCAAGCCTGAAGCTGCTCTCTGAGTGATGCCCTGAAATCAACACATTCCCTTTTGATGTAAGTCCATTTTAATGGGTGTTGCATATTGTTGGGTGGTGGGGGGTGTGGCACAGAGCAATAGTGAGAATTTAAATTGAAATATCTCCTACTGCCTGCCATTGCTAACGGGATGGCCCTGCTCCCGGAGTGCGCTATGGCTCCAAAAGAATTTGGGTCCCAATGAATGGAGGACTTCCTCAGCCTCCCGCACTAACTGGGGCTGGATCCTCCCAAGCCCCCCCCAAAGGGCCAGGAAAGCCTTCCTGCTCTGCATTTGGGGCTACAGTGCTGGCGTCACAGAGACAGCCCAGGTGGGATGATTGAGTATTGACCACAGGGAAATCAATCCCACCCCATTCGCAATTTCCGTACAAGTTGTTCTAACTCGCTCTGTCTCTCAGGGTTCCCCTCTGTAATGCTTTCTTCTTTCTTCATCCTTTGTATTTACTGGGCTAAAAAAAGCTCCTTAAAACACAGACAAATACATGTGCGCTAGTTGTAATTATCTTGCTTAAAATTATGCAACTCGTGTACATTACTGTCGAGAAGGCAGATGGCCACGTCTGTGTTCTCCGGATGCAATCCACGGCCTCCACCCTGGCTATGGACACAGAACGCTTTTATTTTGGCCAATAACGGCTTTCAGTCATGCTCTGGCGCACTCCGCTCCCTGTCCCTTACAACTTCCAGGGCAGATTCCACCAACTTCTGCTCACTTTTAGATGTCACGATGCAGCCCAGTCCAGTTGAAAGCTGTCATCTCATAGCCCATGTAATACTACCTTCCAGGGGCCAGGCTGGGACTGGCAACAGAGGCACAATTACCTCTGGGTTGGCTCCCCCAGCTAGCGCCAAGCTC
The DNA here is from genome assembly GCA_963574655.1 of Perodicticus potto. Lineage (NCBI taxonomy): Eukaryota > Metazoa > Chordata > Mammalia > Primates > Lorisidae > Perodicticus > Perodicticus potto. Next base: position 6,639 of record CAUYRH010129504.1, read on the forward strand.
TGGCAAGATCCCCACCTGCCACACTGGCTGGGGCTGCGGAGTGGGCTTGGTGCCTGGGAGTCTCATGGGGTAATGCCTGCAGTGAGGTGTCTGGCTCTGGTGAGTCTGTTAGCATGCGAGGAATATCTGTATGTTGGGAGGTGTCGGAGGGTGCTTAGGACCTCTGTCATTTCATCTGTGTACCTCAGTTATTAACTCCAGGCCTCTAGGACAAATCTAATTCAGAAATCCTCTCCTTTGGCAGCTACTCCAAGGGGCTCTGTGGTCCTCACCTCCTGGGCCTCACACCTCAACTCGGCCTCTCCAGAGAAATAGAACCAAGAGAAGATGGGTGTGTTTATCTAACAGAATTAGCTCACATGATCGTGGAGGCAAGAAGGCCCAGGACCTGCCATCTGGAGAACAGGATTGCTGATGGACTGAGTCTGAAGGCTGAAGAACCAGGAGTGCCAATGTTTCCGTCCAAGTTCAGGTCTAAAGACAGAAGACACGTGTGGCATCTTGAAGACCTTTAGGCAGAGAGAGCAAATTCTCCGTCTGTGAACCTTCTGTTCTATCCAGACTCTCAGCAGGTTGCATAAGGCCAGTTCACCAATGTAAATGCTCATCTCACCCAGAAACGCCCAGAATCATGTTTGACCGAATGTCTGCCCACCTGGTGGCCCTGTCAAGGTGACACATAAATTTAACCATTACAACTCCCTTGTGTCACTGTACCTGAGTTGGTCTGTGTGATGGTAAGACATACTCAAAACTAGGTTATGAATGACATTGTGATTTCCACCTTGCTCTCTCGTGGATCATTCACTATGGGGGAAGCCAGCCGCCATGTTGTGAGGATACTCAAGGAGCCCTGTGGAGACCCCCACCCAGGAGGAGAGAACTGAGGCCTGTCGCCAACAGCTTGGGAGAGCTGCAGCCCCCAGCCAGCAGCCAGCTGAGTGAGTGTCCTGGAACCTGGATCCCCCGGCCCAGTCTCACCTGCAGCTGTTGCTCACTGGTTGATATCCCTGCTGCAACCTCATGACAGGCCCTGAGCCAGAACCACACAGCTGGCTTCTTCCACATTCCCACGCCACCAAAACTGTAAGGCAATAACCATTTGTTGTTTTAAACCGCTAAGTTGTGGGGTAATTTGTTAAATGGCAATAGATAACACACACACATACTCTGTATGTGTATGTTTATATATATTCTATATGATATGCCTTTAAATAGGATTTTCTTCCCAGAGATGGGATTTTACTGCATAGTCTTCAAAATTGACTAATTTTAGAAATGCCCAGCTATCCACCATTCCCCGTGGAGGAAGGACAGTAGATCCACTAAACGTTCCGTGCACTCTTCTGCATTCCCAGCAGACCTTGCAGTGGGGCTGGGACCACGTGGCCCATCACAGCCAATGAGCTTTGAGCAGAAGTAATGTTTGTATCTCCTTGCAAAGCTATTTGAAGGCTGTGTGACCCCTCCACGTGCTTCTCCTCTGCCTGGGACCCTGCAAGCCATGTCTGTGATGGCAGCATCCCAAGATGGGGGCACTGGTGTCCCCAAGTGACCCCATGGAGCAGCACCCCACCAGTTGATGCTCTGCATTGCAACAGAGAGGAATACATTGCAACAGCATTCAGTTGTGAGATTTTGGAGGTCTGTTTGTTACTGCATCACAGCCCAGCCTATCCTGACTCATCCAGAAGAGACTACAACAATGGTGATCAGAGCAGGCTGGCACGTGAGCCCTGCTCAGGGGAGGGTTCTTCCGGAAATGCTGGTGTAAGCACCCTGGGAGGAGTTCACTAATAAGCCCTTGTGAGCTTCATGGGGGAGGCTGCCTGAGCCCTGACCTCTCCCATCCCTGCCCTGGAGACTGTAGGGTGAGGGAGGATGTGTGCCTTGGATACCTGATGTCCAGGAAGCTGTTGAGGCCTCTCTCCAGCCCCTCAGGCACCTCAGGAGGTGACCTCGCATGTTCTGTAGAACACCTGTTTTCATCTCCCTGATTTTCCAGAGGAGAAAACCCAAATTTATGTGATTAACTTAGATCTCGAACTTAGATCTTTGTCCCATATGCCACCACCAGGGTGCCACAAGTCCCCTGGGTGACAGGGATGGCAGGGGCCCCAATAGGGAGAGAGATTCCTGCCATGGAATCTGGTCACAGGGAGTGCTGGCCAGCCAGGGGGCCAGCTGCCTGAGACAGTTCCTTACAGTCCAGAATTAAACATCAGGCTTCTACCTGAGAAGTTCCCACATCTCTGGGAGCCTGACCTGGGCTGATGTCTCCTTGTCCTGCTGATCTCTTCGCCTCCCCCGACAACTTGCGCCCATGGTCTGGGGGCTGCCTGGAAAGAAGGGCCCACTGTCTCATTCCCCGGCCCCCTGGAGCTCAGCCATCAGGGAGCAAAGGCAGAGAATCCCAGCACAGCAGAGATCGAGTCAAGGGGTGCATGGTACCTAATTATCCAATCAAACATTATCCAAATGTTCCTATTTTGTAGATGGAGTTACATCTGTAGTCAGTGGGCTTCAAGTGAAGGGGACGATGTTCAGTTCCTCGGGTGTGCCACACCCAGTCAGCTGAAGGCCCTGAGAACACACACTGAGGTCTGACTGAGAAGTCCCACCTCCAGACCGTGCCGTCCACCCCTACCTGTCTCCAGCTGGACACCTGCCCCGCAGGCTCGAGACTTGCCGGCCCCACAATCAGATAAGCCAGTTCCTTGGAATAAATTTCTGCTGTGAGTGCTCCCGTTTGTGTAAGTGCCATTGGCCATGCTTCTCTGGAGAACCCTGCTGCTGGGGGCATTTATGCTGCCCCTGGGGGTGGAGGGCTCCCTGCGTCCCTCCTGGGAGGCTGTAGCTCCTGACTAGGACCTTCCCTCCAATCGGCTGCATCTTCTCACCCCCAGATCTGAGTGGACACTCGCCCTCCCAGTGGGAGATGCTGCCCCCAGGACCCCCCAGTCCCACTGGTTTCCTCAGCCTGCTCTCAGCTGCAAACAGCTCCTTTATTAAATGCTCCTTAAGTGATCTGATATGGACACAGCAGCTATTTCCTGCCAGGCCTTGCCTGCTGCCTGGCGCCCCTCTCTCCTGCGGCCAACTACCTGGGGACTCCCGAAGCCTTTGCAGCTGGTGGAATCTGGAAGGCACAGCTTCCTTCTCTCAGCCCCACCCTCCACAGCAGCGGTGCTGGTGAGGACTTTTAATGAAGAAAACCCAATCATGTGCGCCCAAGCTGTTTTTTGCTTTTTTAATCATAACGGTCAACCTCCATCAATAATTATTGAGAAGAGCAATGTGTCAGAAAATGGCCTATGGGACATTCCCACCAGGTGGAGGGGGCAGGGAGGGAGCAGCCGGTACCCTGGGAACAGTGGCACCATTCCTAGGGGCGCAGCCCTTGCTCTGGAAGTCCCCTGTTCTCACCCTGCAGGGTTGTATTTCCCAGGAAGTCTGGCACCCCTTCCTGGCAGGGATCCCCCTTCTGAACTCCTAGCCTCCTCCACACCTGTACGGTTGCTATGGAAACTGCTGGCGGAGGAGGGGCTGGTTCTGGAAACCAAGGAGGGGGCAGGGTGGGTGCGGGGTGAGGAGAGAACTTCCTCCCAGGGCCATGCTCCACCAGGCCAGCCCTGACCTGTTTAGAACTTTGATGTTTCATTTATCATGAATTTTGCATCACTTTTGATTTTTAAACTACCAAAATATTACTAACCTTGGTTAGTAAGGTTTCTTTAAATCTCCTCCCCCCTTAAATAAGCCCCAAGACAAGTGCCTGGTCCTTTCCAGACCCTGAGACAAAGCCAGGATCAGATCACAGGGAGTAGCCAGCTTTGGGGCCAGCAGGCCTGGTTTGGCCCTGACCCAGCTGTGTGCCCTTGGCTGTGTCCTTGACTTCTCTCTTGGAGGAGGGAAAGGATAGGGAGGCATGTGGTGGGGTGGAGCCTCCATGAAGCTGCTATGGACACTATGTGACCACTGTGTGACCAGGACCAGGACCAGGTAATGAGGGAACTGACCCCACATGGGCTTTCTTCCCTACTGAGACCCTGTCCCAGCACTCGGCAGCCCCAGTGGAAACCTCAAAACACTCATAACCAGGAGGTGCCCACCCAGGCCAGGACCCTGGATGGCACCTGGTCCCTAGCACAGCACAGAGAGACTCAGAGGCCCCAGGGACACTGCGGGGCAGTGCAATTCTCCTTGTCCAGTGGTAGGAGGTGCCTGGGGACAACTGGGGGCTTCTGAAGCAGGAAAGGCCTGGAGGCAAGGTCAGGTCCTCCGGGAAGAGGGCCCAGGGCCTGGTGTGCACAGCGGTGGCCTCGGGCCCTCCAGCTGGTCCTGCCCAGACTCCTCCAGGATAAGGAAAGCCCTGTTTGGTTTCGAGACTTCCACAGCCGTCAGTGACAGAGGTGTACATGTGGGCCCACCAGCCTTGGGACCTGGGGTCTCTCTGAACCACCTTTTGGGGCAACAACACAGCTTATTTGGGACCTGGTCTGACAGTCAATCTAGACTTGCAGGGGACACTCCCCCCAACCCCTAGTGCTTCTAAACCAAATGGAGGGAGACCGTGGGTCCTGCTTCTCCAGCTGGCTCACTCCCCATGGGTGCGCTGTGGGGCAGTGCCAGGAGGGCTTTCACATGCCTGAGGTCAAGGTCTAGCCTCTGCACTCAGAAGTGACAGTTTCCTGCTGCTGAGCTCAGCTCCTCTGGGAACTGAACCAGTTGGGAATGGAGGCTGCTGTGGGGCCTGGTTTAGCACAGGCAGACAACCCAGGACGGTCTGCCCGTGGTCAATAAACAGTAGATAGTGGGTGGACACCAAACCTCCCACTGATGTGATATGCCCCAGCTTGGGACACGGCCAGAGAGGCACTTAGTAAAAATGGTGCTGGAAATGCACCCCAAATGCAGACCCAAGGTACATAGAGGGCTAAGGGTCAGGCCCTAGGGGTTTTGGCCTCATGCCCACTAAATAACCCCATTGAGGCAATGCCTGGCCACAGGGCGGTGCCACCACTGCCACAACCTCCCTATATCCCTCCCTGAGCCCCTTCAGAGCAGCCATTGCAGAGCATTTCAAGTGCCCTCTCTCATGCTGTTAGAATGCTGCTGCTGCAAGTGGCGGAATGTCTGACTCAAAGGGACTCAGTTCACAAGCTGAGGGCGCGAGGTTCCGGGGTTGGCTGCCTCAGCAGCACAGGATAGCTCTGGGGTACTTCTCAGCACTTCTCAGCACTTCCATTTGACTTTACACTGATTACAGACTGGCCGCCCTGGCTCTGTGTGGCACCTTCATATGACAGAAAGGAGAGGCATTTCTCCTTGAGCAGCTCACTGTCTTTATCAGAGAATGAGATCATTCCCAGATACCCCTCTGGGAATTCCTCTGTGTCTTGACCAAAACTAAGTCTTGGCCCTGTTCCCTTCTCTAGTCACTGCCAAAGGGGTTTGGAATCATGGTGGCTGTGCTAGACAGGTTAGGAATCAGACCATGGTGCTGGCTCCACCTGCCAACACAGCCCCTCCTAATACCTGAACAAAGCTGGGAGTCGGCTGCAAGGAGGCAGGGGGGAGGTTGACGGGCTTCCACCCGGCGTTTGCCAGCCCAGCCCCAGCCACTTGCACACAGCTGCACCCTCCCCTCTTCCTGGTCTGCCTACTCGCCCGTCCCTTTGGCCCCTCTGCCTTGCTACGCTTATGAGACCCTCCTTCCCACAGTGGCCTGAGTCCTTACGCCAGAATGTCTCCAGAACATCGGATTTCAGTCCTCATAGCATGCCTGCAATGGAACAGGCCAAAATTAGTAGGTCTCCTTTGCAAGCAGAGAAACTGAGGCCCCACTTCTCTGGAGCTTTTCCCTAAGTGCCTGCAGCTTTGTCACCAGAACAGCTGGGTGCAGCCCCAGCCCCTGGGGGCCACTCTAAGGGGCCCAGGCTCTGCCTAGTACTCTGGAAGGGTGAGGTGACCAACAGCTAGCTCTGCCAGAGAAAAGAACAGAGGGCTGGGCACAGCTGGGAGAGACATGTGCCAAGGGAGCCCCAGGTGGCCAAAGGCAAGGTCCTGACATTTGCCTTTCCCCCTGAGAAATGTCACACTGTGAGGACCTGTCAGTCACAGATTCATGAAAGGAAGAAGATGAGCATGACCTGGAGCCCCTCACAGACAGGGTCTGGCTTAGACAGTCCGTGCATTTTTCCTGCCCCTCCCACCACTCCCAGCCCCTGAGCCGCACCCCTCTGGTGGGCACCTGGGACCTGGGGGACCTGCCTGCGAAAGCAGCCACCTGGGCCTTGGGAAAGGCCACGCCCACCTAGGCCTCCTGCAGAGCAGGTCAGAACTGCCTTCGGTGTACGGTGGCCACCAGACTCAGCTCTCGGGGAGCCCTAACTCTCCTGGATGTCCTCAGTGGCCCACCATTGTCACACAGCTCATCCCTGTGTGGCAGCTCTGGGTCTTCGTGATGCTTGCTTTGGTGATTGGCCCATGACATGGGCTGAATCCGGGGCTACAGGGCTGGATGAGAGGAGCTTGGCCCTGAGCTACAGGGAGGTACAAGGGAATGCAGGGCCCGCCAGAGCCCTGATGGAGGACGATGGAACCAGGTCCAGAGAGGGCAGGCTCTTTGGGCTTCCCGGAGGAGGTGACGATGGTGATGTGATTTGCAAGGACAGTACGCTCAGGTGGGGAAGAGAGAGACATAGCAGGCAGGAGACATGGAGTCCCGGTGGAGGCTGGGAGTGGAGCTTAGGAAGCTGGGGATGGGACAGGGACGGGGTGGCCAGGTCCCCCCACATGAAGACCTCAGATGGATGCGGAGTCTGTGAATTCTCACCACTGCAGAAGAAAAGGCACCTGCTTTCCATTTACGGTCTCTGTGGTGGGCCCGGCAGGGACAAGACTCAGAGGCTAGCGAGACCTGGCCAGCAGGAGGAAGCTTCCTATGTCCTATTCCAGGTGGTGCTTGGCCCCACATTGTGTGGAGCTGCAGGAGTGAGGCACTGGCCTGTACCCCCTCAGAGGCAGGGACCGTGGGCAGGACGGTGTGGGTTTGTGTGGGAGTGGCCGGCACGCTCATTGTCGGCACTGGGGCCGGCCAGGGAATCCACCCTTCCACAAGGAGCCTTGTGCCTGGTACACTGCACATTCAGTTTTGTGCTTTGAGCCTGGCATGACAGGAACACAAAGGCCCGACCACACTGATTCCTCCCTCCCTTTGCAGCCTATTTCTCAAAGCTTTCATTGCCTGCGTCACCGTCACCGCTCACTGCTCCCTGCTCCTAGGTGGGGAAGGCACCGCTCGGTGGGGAGGGCAGCCTCTCTTCTTGGGGGGGAGGTTCCAGGGAGGTGGCAGGGGCATGGGAGTGGCAGTCACCTATGGCACAGCACCAGTGGACTCGAGACACACCTGCCCGGTGCCAACCACAGACTGGGTAGTTCTGAGAAAGTCAAGTGCACCGGCCTCGGGAGTCCCAAGGGGCAAAGACTTTGTCCTGCAGGGCGGGTTCTGGTGTGGCCTTGTCCCCTCATGCAGGGAGCTCCCATTATCTGCAAGTTCTTGATTCTGGGGCAGCTATAACATCTCTTTTTCTCATGGTCAGGGAGCCTGAGGTCACCAAATAGGGTCTCTCATCTTTCGGGAGTGCAGGGGCCTTGGCAGAGTGGGTATAAGTGGGTATAAACTCCACAGAAATGCATATCCCAGTTGCCTCCCTCGCCACCTGCATCCCTTCACTCTGCATCCATCTCCCTCTCCCAGGCACCAGGCACCAAAGCCTTGTGGGGGCATCACAGTGGGCACAGGCATTTGGGGGCTGTAAAGCTGGGGGCTCTGTATCACTCGGTCTTAGTGAGATAGTGATATGGATGGGTCACAGTCCCCTCTGGGCACACCTGTTCAGAGGACTCCTACCACCAGGACACCTGCTTCAGTGACCAAACACCTACAGGATAGAGTTTGTGTCCTGAAAGCAAAGAGGCACAGGCCTTGGGACAAGAGCCAGCAGCTACTCTGAGGGATGTGCTTCCAAATCTCAAAGAGGCTGGTTAAAAACAGAACACCTGGGCAGAAGTTTCCCTGAAGTTGATTATCCTAAAAATATGCACTACAATGTCAACAAACAACATTTCTATCAATAATTAAAAACAAGTTTTGTTTAACACTGTGAGTGATAGAGTAGAAGCATCAGAGAAGCTTCTGGAAAGATGGAGGGAGAATGAGAGGAGGGGTGGGGTAGAAGATGAAGGCAGGCAGGAGGGCGGGAGCTTCTCCCAGGCTCTCCCTGGGCACTCCCAGAGCCCTAGGCTGGGGAGGGACAGAGGCCAGATGCACGAGTCTGAGCTATTGTCCCATAGAGGCTATTTTCTTAGCTTCAGAAAAGCCCCTTAACTCCCACCAGTGTGCTGGTGCCCGAGGGGCTTCCCCAGAGGCTGAGCGTTCCTTAGTGCTCTCCCTTTGACATGGGCCCCCAAGGGGCTGCAGGGCGAGGTCCAGCTTCCTGTCAGAAAGTCCTGTGTGTCTTCGAGGACCCTGCTGTGTGCCCTGAACGTGACAGTGGCTGCTAACTCCAGGAAAGTCCAGAGAGGGGAGGCCGGTCCAAGCCAGACCTTCTCCAAAGTCTTGGGATTTTTTGGTTTTTTTTTTGAGACAGAGCCTCAAGCTGTCACCCTGGATAGAGTGCCGTGGCATCACAGCTCGCAGCTACCTCCAATTCCTGGGCTCAAGCGAGTCTCCTGCCTCTGGCTCCCAAGTAGTTGGGACTACAGGTGCCTGCCACAACGCCCGGCCATTTTTTGGCTGCAGCCGTCATTGTTGTTTGGCGGGCCCGGGCTGGATTCGAACCCGCCAGCTCAAGTGTACGTGGCTGGCGCCTTAGCCCGTTGAGCCACAGGCGCCGAGCCAGTGTTGAGGTTTTGTGCTCGATAGCCAACCAAACACAAAGACATCAAGGGATTTTCTAGATTTAATGTGAGCTGGAGTGCACAGGGGCTCCGGCAGGGTTCTCGGGAGTGTGTGCACTCACGCGCCTGCTACCTCTCCTGCACCTGGGTCCAGGACATGGCCCCTTTCTTCTCAGTCTTCTCACTCCAATGGGGCCAATGGTCCCAGACTAAAGTCAGTGTCTGGTTCCTCTTTTCAGACCCCCCCAGCCCTTGCCAGGGGTCTGGGGCTGGGCTCAGGGGCGCTCCTGGCTGGGCCCTGACACCAGAGCAGAAACTCAGGACAGAAGAAAGGGCAAGGCCAACAAACAAACTCACACACAAGCAAACACACCACCTCCTGGCCCGCCTGGGCTGACCCCAGCTGCCACAGCCCTGGTCCTGGTGAGGGTAGGAAGTGAGGGCCACCATCCCTCGGTGAGCAGCAGCTCCCAGCCCTGGCAGGGCCCCTCCACGCGTGTCTTAGAGTGCTCAGAATGTCCGAGCCTGGCCGTGTGGCCCTCTGGCACAGTTTGGGGCCCCACCGCTCTGCCTGATGGAAGTGAGCACATCCCTGTGGCGGGAAAAGGCAGCTCTATCCTAATAGTCAGGACTGGAAGCCCCAAGTGCCTATCCAGGGAAGGCCAGCCTGGGTGGCAAGAACTAGTGGCCCGACCTCACACTCAGGCCTGCACCTGCCAGAGTGCTGGGAATGAAGACTTACGTGCTGCAGGCCCGGTGACTGGAAACGGGGGTGCAGCGGGCTGGTCACAGTGGGGATTCTGCTCCATGATGCGGGTACCCATCTGCACAGACCAGGCCACCCCACTTCCCTAATACTTATGGAGGGGCACCCACAAGGCTGTGAACTGAACTGGGAGGGGCTGTGAGTCTGCACCCACCCACATCCAGGTCCCCTGCTGGGACTGCCCATCTCTAGAGACCTTGTGGAGGCTTGAGGCCACTATGGCCTCACCTTATGGATGGGAAGACATGGCCAGGGCTGCAGATCACTACGCATGTCCAGGCCAGCCATGCTCACTAAGGAACATGCCTGTGCACACAGATGCACACACATGTGCACCCAACATGCTCCACATTTAAGCACACTCTCAAAGCAGGACCACTGAGTCCTGGGCACCTTGCTCCCCTTCAAGCAGGAAGGCTGCTCGCTCCTTGGTGACAGGCCCTGTGCAGCCTCCCCAAGGGCCGCAGTGCTGTCTCCCCTCTGTGGCTGGGATCCCAATACCATGGAGGAGGGCCCGCTTTATTCCTCACGTTCCCCACCCCACAGGGGACTATCAGCAGCCCCCATTCTGTCCTTCATACACTTATATCCTGACCCCTCACACCTGCGGGTCCTGGAAATGCACTGTGGTGTCAAAGGAGACAGCTCTGTCTGGCAACAAAGTGCTCTCTGTCCTTGCCAGATGGGGACAGAGGCTCCAGAGTTCCTGGGGTCTGAATGAAAGGCAGGAAACTCCCTCAGGGTGCTTTAGAGCCCTCTGGACAGAGGACCCCAGCCCTAGAGGGTGCAGGCTGTACGTGTTTTACCATGTGGGAGGGGCCAGAGGAGGCCCCATGTGACTGGGTGAAGCTCCAGTGTCTGTCCAGCCTTCACTCAGACGCAGCATTCCCACCAGGTCCCAGCATCCTGGCTCTTGTGGTCCAGGGAAAGCAGCACTGCAGAGACCTTGAACAAATTCTCAGCATCCTCTGGAGTTTATGCTGCGGATGGGGCAGAACCCAGCCCTGTTCTCTTTGGAACTGGGCACAGCCTAGACATGACCTGTCTTGCACCAAGGCAAAGCGAAGTCCATTTCCCGTCCCCTCTGGGGCAGGGTAAGGGATCCACAGAGTATTCAAGGCTGGACAGGGACATGGGGCTTCTAGAGAAAGGGACCCAGGACTTCCTGATGAGCCCGAAGTGGGTGGTGTGTGGGGCCCCAGTCCAGACTCAGTGGCTCCATGTTCCTGTGTCCAGAGGCGGCTGAGCCTGGACACCCAAGTGCCCTCCTGAAAGTCCCCTCCCACCTGAACACCTCTCCTCCACCCAGCTTCCCAAGTGGGCTGTCCAGCTGGGAGAACCACGGTGACCTCACGGTGCCAGTCCTGACCCTCTACAGACAGTGCTCTGGGCTAATCCCCCACAAACCCGCTCATAGCCCCCCTTCCGGGACGTGGAGAGAAAGGCTAGGTGCAGCCGTGCCTGGTCTTCTAGGCCTTAGCCACTTCCCGGTCCTGGAGTCCCCACACCACCCATCCTTGACACCTGTCCTCAGCAAGTCACAGGCGCCTAGGGGAACGGGGGTGAGGGGGCTGCCCCAGACTGGGACGGCCCTATAGGCACAGCCTCCCCATCCATCCGTTCCCCCCACCCCCTCAGAGGCTGCAGGGACAGGACCCTCTATTGGGCAGCACGGCCTCCTATCCACAGCCACCTGCACTGGTGTGTCCTGTAGGTACTGGAAGCTTCAGACTCTGCAGGTGTAGACAGCTCTGGCCCTCTCCTGAGTGATTGTAGACAGCCCCCTCCAGCTTCCTGCATTGCACCCAGGAAATATCGACACCAGGCCTGGAGGGTGTCACTACCAGTGGTGGGAGTGGGGTCCTGTGTCCTTTGAAGTGGCTCTATGGACCGCTGGTGCTGGGAACACTATGGGGCAGGACGGGGGTGTGCCAGGCACCTCAGGTCCCAGCCGCATGGCCCAAACTTGACTCCTTGTGCGACTTTGGATAAGAGATGGGAGACAGGATGGTGACCCCTGCTAAGCCTCTGTGTACTTGTCTGCAGCTGGGGAGAGTGGCCAGCAGGACAGGACACGTTGGCCACACGCTTCCTCCCCACTCGGCTGGCTAGAGGGCATGCTGGGCCAGTTGCTCCAGGGAATGGCCTGAGTCTTGGCATCTCATGCCACCCCCACCCCGACCCCAACACACCCAAGGCATGTCTGAACCAGGCCCTGGACTCCCACCAAAGCCTGCTCCACCCTGGCCCATCTCGGCAAACAGCATTTGTCAAGTGTCCTCAGCCCAGCTGGAAAGGCCTGGATCTGGCCCAAGCCGTCTGGCTGGGCAGTGACAAGACAGGCTTCCGACTTTCCTGACCACCCAGGAGACGCGACATGAAATTGACCTGTAGCTCTGTGTGGAGAACCTGACAACTCAGAGATTCTACGTTGGGGTTTCTCTTCTTTGCAGCATCCCATCTTTTTTCCAGTTTTCTCATTTGCAAAAGACGAGTGAGGTGCAGGAGGCCCTGGGAGAGACAATACTATCTCCTGCCTCCGCTCCTCCCGGCCCTGGGGCTGGCACACGGGGCAGCCACTCATTCCCGCCAAGGTGCTGCCCCACAGTGGCCTGGGCTTCTCAGTAGAGCGGGAACTCAATTCCAGCCCTGGTCACACCAAAGAGACCTCCAGGCAGCACCAGCCCTGGGTGGCAGGCCAGCAAGGGCAGCCAGCTGTCACCCGGTGCAGTGCTATGTCCTGGTGTTTGAGGCTCCCTTCCTGTTGGCTTTGCTTGGCTCTGCCTGTCAGAGATTTAAGTTCAGCAGAGATATTGTCACCTCCCTGAAAGGTGGGAGCATAATCCTGGGCTCCACTCGGACAGGTGCATTGTGGGGGCAGATACAGACGCCAGCCCAGCCCAGCCTGGGGAGCCGTGCCCTGGCCAAGGGCCTCTGCACCATCGGGTCCCCTCAGCCCTCGCTCTCACTGGCCCCTCAGTCCCCGTGCCCTCGCCCCATTTCCCAGGGTCCCTCTCCACCTACATCCCTTGAGGTCTGGACCGGAGTCAGGGAGTGGGGCTGGAGCTGTGGGGCCCAAACTTGTCCCTGGTTGGGGGGGGTCCACAAACCCTGAGACTCCAAGCTCCAGCCTGATGCCTATAGGCTTCTGACTGGGGCAGTGGATACGTGGAGTGGGGGGATAAATAAACAGCCTTGAAAAACAAACAAAACAAAGCCTCCTCCCCCACTCCCGCACCCAGAAGTATTCCCTTCCCTTCTTTTTTTTTTTTTTTGAGACAGAATCTCACTTTGTCCCCCTGGGATCACAACTCACAGCAACTTCAGACTCTTGGGTTCAAAGATCCTCTTGCCTCAGTCTCAAAAGTAACTGGGACAACAGGTGCCCACCACAACACCTGGCTATTTTTAGAGATGGGGGTCTCGATCTGGCTCAGGCTGGTCTCGAACTCCTGAGCTCAAGTGATCCACCCACCTCGGACTCCCAGAGTGCTGGGATTACAGGTGTGAGCCATCATGCTTGGCTATTCCCTTACCTTCTAATTTATGGAAGCTGCTATCTTTTCAATTCTGAATTATTAGGTAGGCTATAATAGGCCTTTGTGTTTTATTTATTATGTTTCTAAAGTGTAGGGAACTTCACACTCCACCTCTTTAGAAGATCTTTTTGATACATGCCAATGTTTTAATTGGTTTGGAATATATTAATTAATACGCCCCACCCTCACAGCTGCCATCTAGGCAGGACAGGCCACAGGCTCTGTGAATCACACTTGGCCACTCCAGTGTTCTGCAGTGATCTGGGGACACCACTGTGCTCCAGGCACTACCTGACATGCTGGGAGTTCAATAGTGCATATGCCATTTGCAGAAGTGGACCACAGGTAGGATACTCACGGACCAGGCAGGGGACTCCAGCTGCAAAAGAAGATGCAAGCTGATACCCTGGGATGGTGGAGTGTTCTGAACATCTTTGTGCACCCACATCCCTGGTACCAATGTACGACTGGAACTTCTCAATCACTCCACATGGGGCTCAGAGCCTGTAGGTCAGTGGTTAGGGTGCCAGCAACAGCTGGCAGGTTCAAACCCAGCCAGGGCCTGCTAAACAACAACGACAACTACAACAAAAAAATAGCCAGGCTTTGTGGGGGGGGTACCTATAGTCCCAGCTACTTGGGAGGCTGAGGCAAGAGATTGCTTAAGCCCAAGAGTTTGAGGTAACTGTGAGCTGTAATTCCACAGCACTCTACTCAGAGCAACATAGTGAAACTCTATCTCAGGAAAAAAAAAATCATTTCACATGGGAGCATTTTCCTGGATTGTTGATTCCCCAGTTTGGGGAATACTGTTCTAATCCCCAAGGCAATTTCTGGAAGAACTGCTTTCTGGGCTCAAATGAACCCAGGAGCCCACAGTGCATGTGAGCACATTAAAGGCTCTGAGAAGTCCTGCAGTGAAACACACAGCTGTCTTTCTTTGTTTAACCTGGAATTTACCAAACTTACTTAACTTCAGAATTTTTTTTGTTGCTATTTAATGTCACATTTATTGACCTTCACAAGGTCATATAGCTGAGGAAGGGGCACAGTTTCTGTGAGGACAGGGAGAGGCTCCAGCGAGGGGCCCTTACTGGTGTTGGGGCCAGGCTGGCTGCTGGCCTCTGGCTTGTCGTCACTGCAGACGGCCTCTCCTCAGCCCCTGCTAGCTTGAGGAATGGCCTGATGAGTCACACACGATTCATTAATCCTAATTAAAATGCAAATGTATTGCCAACCTTCTCTGATAATTAAAGCCCATTCTGGGAATGCGCTTAAAGCTTTTAGACTGTCGTTCCTTTTGCTGAAGCAAAACAGATGACTCTTTCAGCTCTGCCTTAAGTGGCTCTCTGAGTGGGTGTGGACTGACAGGTGAAGGCTTCAGGGAGGGGCACCTCTCCCCGGCCTCTCCCGAGGCCACCACTCCAGCAGGACCAGACCCTTGGGCTCCCAACTTGGAGAGGGAGAAGAAACGATGATTACTGAACTCCGCAAGATGGAATCAATTGCTACTCTTAGAAACCTCCAATGGGGTCAAAGGGCCTTTCGGGCCTCCTGCCACAGCCACCCTGAGCTGCCGAGCCAGGCCTGGGAGCTGGAGGAAGCACTGAGGGGACTGGTGGGTGGGCATCACGGGGTGTGGGCAGATGCCTCCCTGAGCTCTGTAGACCCCAAGTCTTCGGCGGGAGTAGGGTCTTGTATATGTAGTCCCCACACAGCTGCTGTTGAGGCACCCCAAGGATGTGCCAGGACTGCCAAGTGTCTGAGAGTGACAGTGAGGGACTGAGCCGGAAGTCAGTCTGCCCAGCAGGAAGCTGGTGGAAGCTGGTGCCCTGCTGCTGGCCACCCTGGCGCTCAGGGCTCTGCGGAGAGCTTTCATCAAGATGGTCCAGCCAACATAGAGTGCTTGACCCTGATCTTCTCCTGGTCCACTCAGCAGGCTCCACTCTGCAGTCAGCAATTGTCCTGTCCCTCGTCCTCTTCGGCCAGTGAGGACGGCAGCAGCCGAGCCCCTGAGTGAGGAGAAGGTTGGACGCAGCACGTCTGTGAGAGCCCACGGGGGCCAGGCATGGGCACACAGGTCGCAGAAGAAAAAGGCAGGTCACGCCTTCCTAGGATGGACTTGATCAGCAGCCCCCATATCTCAGGCAGAGTCACCTCACTCCTGGGCTGCAGATACACAGAGGTTCCCGTGGGGTGGGGGGAAGGGGCACAGAACCCTCACATTTTTTCGATTTCTATTAATCTATA
>CAUYRH010129510.1:0-10261 GCA_963574655.1 Perodicticus potto
GTAGAAGTGTTCCCTTTTCTCCACATCCACGCCAACATCTCTGGTTTTGGGATTTTGTGATGTGGGCTAATCTTACTGGGGTTAGATGATATCTCAAAGTAGTTTTGATTTGCATTTCTCTGATGATTAAGGATGATGAGCGTTTTTTCATGTATCTGGAAGAAAAAGTAGCCAATGTACTCAGTCTTACTATGAAACCTATAACCCAATTATGGCACAAGAAGAAGGGGAAAGTGGAGAGGGAAGGGAGTGGAGGTGTGGAGGGAGAGTAATTGATGGGACCACACCTACCTTCCTACCATCCATCTTACAAGGGTACATGTTAAATTTACTAGATATAGACTATAAACGTCTAAACACAATAACAAGAAAATGCCGTGAAGGCTATGTTAACCAGTTTGATGAAAACATTTCAAATTGTATATAAAACCAGCACACTGTACCCCATGGTTGCATTAATGTACACAGCTATGATTTAATTAAAAAAAAAAAAGAAAAACCCAATGGGATTTTTCACCTGAATGAGCTAACTGCATCTCGTAAATTGGGAATGAATTTAATGTCCCACACATGGTGATATCCGCATTTTTTTAATAAAAGGGAAATAGTGGGGCTTACATTAACAGGGTGCTTAGAACCAGGCTGGGTGTATTACAATTTACTGTAGTTAAATCCAGCAACTCCTAAAGTAGGTGATACTAGTGTTCCCCTCACAGCTGAGGAACCTAAGACCTAGGGGTTTAATTTGCTGATGAGAAAGTGGCCATGCTAGGATATGAGGTTGGGTCTCCTAGCTCCACAGCTCTTCCCACCACACAGCATCATGAAGTGGGGACAGTGAACGAAACCACATACACCCCCGGACAGTGGCTGCATGGGGCTCAGACACACAGCTATGCCTCCTACATCCATACCTGAGGAGGGCACAGTGGGAGGTGGCCGACTTCACCAAGCACTCAGCACTCCCTCTTCCCCATATGTGGTCACTTCTATTGTGAGTAAAGTTACATAATAAAAATAGGACATAGAGACCATTTTTCAGATTTCAGAACTGCCCCAAATCTAGTTGGCTGAATGCCTGGTTCTAGGCTCCATTCCATCATTACCTGGGTCCAGTTGTGTAATTCTGAACATACTAGGTCACTTTTCTGGGCCTCACTAGGCTTTATAGCCACACAAAGGAATCTGTGCAGCTATACGGTCTTAAAGGAATGTCTCAGTTCTACCATTTTATAATTTGGAAAGAGGAGATGGTTGTTATTAAGCCATTTTGCCCTGGACACCCAGTAAGTCATATTTTCTACATAGAATATTGCCTTAGAAGTGTGGAGGATAAGGTGCTGGCATCATGGATTCTCAACAGCAAAGCTGTCATCTGTTCTAATGTAAAAGAGATAGCAGCAAGCAGTCCCAGTACTGTATGTAAATTAAGATTTCAAATCCAGCAGCTCACTAAAACCCAAAATAGACATTATTCAATATTTACATTAGGCCTCTGTGAATACATTGCTCACTTGGCCCTTAAATGCACTGCATTAATTTTACAGGGAAACTGTGTGTCTGGGAGAACGCTAACCCAAATAAAGAGCAACTGTTTTAAATGGCACTTGTTAAGGATATTCCTACAAGGAAAGGGCAAAAAGGCGTGGCCTAATGACACCTAACAATAATTTAATTGTTGGAGAAAGGGTAATTCAAAATCAATCTCAGTTTCCCACTTACAAGCATTACCACTTAATAAGCTTCAACCATGCCCAACAAAGACAATGTAATTCTAATCCTCCTAGCAAATTCTGCAGAAAAATCCCTACGTCATAGACGGATACCTCAAGGAAGTCACATACTTTCCACAGAGTTTCATGAAAACTCTTTCTGCCTTGTCCCCGCTGACTGGCAGGAGTGAAGCCTTTTATAAATATTCGCTAAATGCAACATTTTCAAAATGGCAAAAGAAGTTTTATATCTAAATCTGACTGCAACCCCCCCCCATCTCTCTCCTTGTCATAAGTGGCTTTTTAATACCTGCAAGGGCCTGATACACTAACCTGGCTGATTACACCCTGACCCAGAAATGTGCCTTCTCGGGGCGAACTACAGACAAGTGCTGGGAATCAAAAGACATGCTCGAAGAACGCGGACCTCCCTATTCCATTGGACAAAAACGTTCTTAGCTTATTAATTAACAGCCTAGAAGAGGTCTTAGGTTTCATCACCAATTTTTCCTTACATACTGCAATCCCAGCACTCTCTCACGACACCAGGAAAGAGGCGTTTAAAAGCCCCAAGATAGGGCGGCGCCTGTGGCTCAAAGGAGTAGGGCGCCGGCCCCATATGCTGGAGGTGGCGGGTTCAAACCCAGCCCTGGCCAAAAACTGCAAAAAAATAAATAAATAAAAAATAAAAACAACTTAAAAAAAATAAATAGAAGCCCCAAGATAGCTGGCTGCAACCGTCAGAACTCACGCCCTCTGCACAAAGCTTCCCGCCGCACAATGATGCCTTGTACTGAGGTCTCCGAGGGCCTAGGGCACATGGTAAGTGAGATCTTAACTTTCCTGGCTACAAACAAAGCAGTTCTCAGTCTAAGGCCTCCAAACCAGGAGCGGTCCTAAGGAGGGGAAGCCTATCCTTCTTTTCCATGTTTAAAAGATAGTCTTAGAACCCCGCCGGCATTACGCTGCAGGGGAAAATTCAGCACCAGTAAGGCCTAAGTTTGGAGAAAGAAGCCGGAAGCACGGGAAAGAGAAAGTACGCAGCTCTCCCACGTGGCCCGCGGCCAGCCTAGCCAGAGCACGGAAGCCAGAGTCCCGCAAGGCACAAGCAGTTGGTCTCCACAGCTGCAGGCGCCCAGCCGCTAGGGCCACCTGCTGGCTCCAGCCCGGCGCAGTTCCCGGGAGAAGAGTGGTGCTGCAGAGTGGCGGCGGCAGCTTAGGTGCAGACCCACCTCACCCGCTGCCCCTCTGCAGGGGGCTTGCTGCGTCCTGCGAGTGCGCATGCAGTTCAGCCAAAGGGGGAGGGGGCCGTCTGTAGGCGCACACTCTCCCCACTGGGCAAGTGTGTCCTCAATGCCGCGTCTCCATCGTTCCCCGGGGCGCACGGGTAGGGCGCGTGGCCCGTTGTGCTCTCCCCCACGGCGGGGCCGAGAGGGCACAGGGCAGGGCACGTCGTGGCTCCGGGGCGGCACATCTCACCTTCACTGCGGAGGTGGCGGCGCCTGAGGCCATGTCTGAGCCGGGGAGACGGCTGTGGACGAGTGCGCGGGTCCCGAGCCGGCCGAACAGCAGCAGCAGGGAAGAGCGCGCAGCGCTGCAGACCGGAGCGCGGAGTCCGGTAGCTGGCCCTGACTCCTCCTCTTCCTCCCCGGGACAGCTGGATTGGCTCTTTGGTGGGATCGCCTCCGCCTCCCCCTCCTCAAATCCAGGTTTTCCCCCGTCCCGCCCCTTTTGCAGACCTTTCCGGTCCTCTGCCTTGTGTTTTTTTCCATCCCTAGTTATAGAAGCGGGCTCATGATAACGATAATAGAGAAGACCATTTATTGATTGCTGTGCTGTTCCAGACTGTGTTTTGCACCTTAATTAGCTTACTTAACTGTCACAAAAACCCTGGGAGGGAGAGCAGCATTCCCTACCGGCCTCAACTGCAAAATCAGGCCGGCCTGCGTTCCACAAGTTCTTGCAGAAGGCTGAATTGTCAAGGGACCCGGAACCCGCCCTTGGTTTAGAGTTCCTTTAGCTGATTACACTGGCTGGTGGGGCGGGGGCGGGGCTTGCTTTTCCTTCCGCTGCGAACCACCCAGTTGGTTTAAATATTTTCCTTTACTCCTAAAGGACACAGCTGTCCCGGCTTGACCCAACATTCAGGGTCGAATAGCATACTACTGGATAATCTTTCAGATTTACAAACTATGGGTTACTCATCTTCAATTTGGGCGGAGGTTTTAAAGTGTTGAGCGCCTGCCCCACTCCCAGCCTGGCTCTGCAGGGCAGGGGCCTTTACCTCTTCCTACCTGGAGTAGCGTCCAGGGCACCTAGATTCAGAATCCAGACACGTGTCCCCATCGTTCAGCACTAGCAAGCCACACACACACCCCTTTACTGGGATAATCCCTCCTTCTCAAAGCTGCCATCCTTTCCTTTTGGGATAATCCAATTTAACCTTCCTAAATGGATTACGCTCTGAATCAAAGGGATGGGTGTCAATGATCTTAAGGGTGTTCTCTGAAATGGAGAAGTAGTACAAATTAGTCTGGGGATGGGAAGAGGGGCTGAGGGAGGAGATACCGTCCTCTATCCCTACAGCAGCAAAACAGGAAAGTAAGACGATTTCATTAAAAATAGAACTCTTGCGTTAGCCTGGGTGTTGCCCATATAAGCTGTTTTCTGGAACAGAATAGACTTTCACTCACTCATTATTATTTGCCTTAGCTCCAAATGTTCTCACAATGTAAACTTTTCTTCTGTTACAAGCATCGATTTCTTTAAAGTTATAAAATGAAATGACAAAAGAGAAATAAAAGATCAAGGTGCTGGGAGTCCTTCGTAGATGAAGATAATGTAGTTTGCTAGGGCACTTTCTTCTGATTGCTCCATTGGGGAGCAGGGAGCCCACCAGCAGTGAACCATAGAAGTGCATGCATGCCCTGGGTTCTATGGCTGCTAACATAAACAGTGGATCTTTGCCAACATACGTGCATTAATGTGATCAGCAAGTGAGTTCCAGGATTACCTCTCTGACAAAAGTTAGTAACTGTAAACAAATTAGATCCTGTAGGCATAAAAGACCCCTATACAGAGGAGACTTAGGAACTTGGAGGGGACTAGACTGGAATTCTGGATTTTTCTTTTCTTTCCCTCCCCCCTTCCTCCCTCCCTTCCTTCTTCCCCTTTTCTCCCAGAACAGCCTCACTCTGTTGCCCAAGGCTTAGTGCCATGGTCTCTGCCTACTTCAATCACAGCAAGCTCAAATTCCTGGGCTCAAGTGATCCTCCTGCCTCAGCCTCCTTGACGACAGGGGTAATCCATCAATCCCACTAATTTTCCTATTTTTAGAAAATTAGAGAGAGGATCTTGCTTTTGCTGAGATTGGTCTCTAACTCCTGACCTCAGGTGATCAGCCCACTTTGGCCTCCCAGAGTGCTAGGATTACAGGCATGAGCCATCACACCCAGCCTACATTCTGTTTTTGAAGGTTTCTCCAAACCATTCCACCATCATTGCATATTTACTGTGTGCACGTTAGGTGAGATCCGGCCTCATGCCCTCCCTCTTTCTATCAATTGTCCTCTGTCCTTTCCCCTCCCACCTCCCTCTACCCCTATACTAGACTGTATTTGTATTTAATTGTTCATATGAGCATGTAATCTTTTTATATATTGGTTTCATATCAGTGTGGAGTACACTGGATATTTATTTTTCCATTCTTGAGATACTTTACAAAGAAGCATGTATTTCAGCCCCAGCCAAGTAAATGTAAAAAATGTAAAGTTTCCATCTTTTTTAATGGCTGAATAGTATTCCATGGTGTACATACACCATAGTTTGTTGATCCTCTCATGGGTTGATGGGCACTTGGGTTGCTTCCACAACTCAGCAGTTATGAATTGAGCTGCAATAAACATTCTGGTGCAAATGTCTTTGTGCTAAAATGATTTTTGTTCTTCTGGATCTGAAAGTGAGAACAATGTAACATAAACATTTGTACCCTCATATTAATTTGAAATTAAACAGAAAGAAGTATTCACACAAATGTAGCACTTCAGCCAACTGTATCAGCTTTCTCATTGAATTGTTATATCTCTGCCCTAGCCAGAATGTCTGTTGGTGCTGGGCGGGCACTGCAAAATGGACCCAACTGGCCTGGGAACCCCTTCTCACCTGGAAGTAGTAAAGCTGGCAGTGGTCATGGCTCAAGCAACTCGCATAACTCCCTATGACCTCTCAGATATTTGGGCCAAAATAAAAATTCTAAGCAACATGGCAGTGTCCTTCCAGATCCCTAATTCTGTGTGACTCAGATCTCTTTGTGATATTCTTATATTGTAGATACAATGGGAATGGACATTTTGGCCACTGCTTTTGTCAGCAGATTAGTGTCTGTCATTGGAACCTTAGTGAAAAAACTAAAGGTCTATCAGCAAGCAACCAATTTGGATGTAGCAGAACATTGCCAACAACATGTGGTAAGAGGACAATAAGAAAACCAACAGTAATGACAGTAATGCATTTAAAAAATTATATTGCCTCTTCAAATTCTCAGCCAGGCAGGGACGCCAAAGATTCTGAACTGGCATAAATTTAGATTCAAAAACTCCAATGCCATTGTTACACACAGTGTGGCCATTAGAAAAAATTCCCCAAGAGACACAATGCACTTATTAAAATCGTGTTCAGAGAAATTTTTTCACAGTCAATTTCCCCAAATAACTTCTGTTTACCCTACCTAGGAAGAGAAAAAAATGTTCTTAAAAAAATGGCTGATGTTTATTAAGATAAGATACAAAAGATATGCAAATATTCACCAAGCCAGCCCTAGGGCAGCACTCTGTAAAAATAAAAAAAGAAAGAAAAGAAAAAAAAAATTAACGTTGGGCAAATGTGTAAGAGGTTTTTCTGCAATGCAAGTTTTTTTTTTTTTTTTTTTTTTTTTGAGGCAGAGCCTCAAGCTGTCACCCTGGATAAAGTGCCGTGGCATCACAGCTCACAGCAACCTCCAATTCCTGGGCTCAAGCGAGTCTCCTGCCTCTGCCTCCCAAGTAGCTGGGACTACAGGCACCCGCCACAATGCCCGGCCATTTTTGGTTGCAGCCATCATTGTTGTTTGGCGGGCCAGGCTGGATTCGAACCCGCCAGCTCAGGTGTACATGGCTGGCGCCTTAGCCCGCTGAGCCACAGGCGCCGAGCCAGCAATGCAAGTTTTTAAAATATTCCTGATTGTGATAAATAACTGAACAAAGTAAATTATTTTATTAATTTAAAATGTACAGAGATGTGTCTTTACTGGGATGGCGTATAGTATAGATCATAATGCCATTTAAACATTGACATTTTAAATACCTAGGGCTTGGATGTTTTTGTCATAGAATGCCTAATTAATTTGAATTTTCTAAATTTCTTGTGCTTGTCTAATAAGTCAGTATAAGACTACTACTTACATTAAAATTTTGGCACTCAGCACCCATAGCTCAGTAGTTAAAGTGCTGGCCACATACACCAGGGTTGCTAGGTTCGAATCTGGCCTGGGCCAGCTAAACAATGACAACTATAACAAAAAAATAACTGAGCATCCTGGTGGGTGCCTGTAGTCCCAGCTACTTGGAAGGCTGAGGCAAGAGAATTGCTTAAGCCGAAGTTTGAGGTTGCTGTGAGCTGTGATGCCATGATCTTCTACAGAGGGTGACATAGTAAGACTCTGTCTCAAAAAAGTTTTTAGGGGGGTAAAACAAGGGAAAAAACAAAGGAAAAGTTTCCATTCTCTCATTATCAGAGTGATGAAGTATAATCATATACCACAGGAGAAGAAAATATTACTTAAACCCAATGTTTAAAGTACATTATTATGAACATATTTACAGCACACTTTAGGTGCCAAATCCTTAGAATGACTTTTTAAATGAAAGTGGAGACTCCAACAATAAAGCAAAACTTGGCATCTGTATTTCTGGTTGCAAAAAGAGCTATACGTTTTGAAATGAGATAAGCAGATGAATTTCTACAGTCGGTTTTAAAGTTGGTGTGTTCTAGATGTTGGTGTTTCCCCCCTTTGCCTTGTTGCAATCCGCTGAAGTTCTATTCCTGTAGTTTTCTTATTCTTCCCTCTATTCTAATTCCACGTGACCCTAGAAATAGCTTCCCTTGCAAGCCATCTTGTCTTTTCTTCAGAGCTTGTTTCAAATTGTATCTATCTTAAGATTTATAGAGCCCTACTGAAGATAATGAAGTTGCATATAATTCATATTTCCTAGAGTCTTGCCATTTTTCTACTTTCCCTAGAGTCTGATTGCACGTTAAGAACATATTCTGGTGGACAGACTGGCCATTCATCCTGGAATCTCAGCATCCTCACATCCAATCAGGTAGGTATTCTTATTTCTCAATAGGAGAAGCAAAGTACAAGACGAAGCTCTAAATCCCATATCTCCTTTGGTGACGGAGAAAATACGTTCAATCTTGCTCTAAAGAGATATGAGTCTCACTTTCTATTCTTTATATAGAAAAGGACCAAGAAGTTATAGGCACATGCAGCATAATCTGCTCTCCTTAGCACGTCGGGACCTGGGCTTTGATGGGAGACACATCACAATCCTTGTGTGGCTCTTGCACTTTGCTCTACTTTTTTGGAAGTCAGGGCACACCTGTGTGCAGTGCGTGTACCTGTGTGCAGTGTGTGCAGAAAAATGAAAATGTAGGAAATTAACAGTATTGTTTTCCTTCCCTGCCAAATATGTGTGCTGTCTGGAAATAAAATTTCTACAAATAAAATTAGAAAGGGGTTGTGTTTATCTTCTGAGCATCTTCAAGAACAACAGTAAAAATTGCTAATATTTATTCAAAGCCATGTATTCTTCATTTAACCCTCACAGATATTGAGGTGAATACTATTATTATCCCCATTTTACAAGTGAGAAGCCTGAGAGACCTCATTTTTTCCACTTTCTTTTCTCTTGCAAAACATCCTTGTCTTCTTGGAATTTCTGGGCCTTCTTTCTCTGCTATGGTAATGTCAATCAACTGTCAATCCTGTTAAGTAGTAAATGTTCAAAAGCAGCTAAAATGTTACCTCACCCAGGGGGCTATGAATTCTATAAGGATCAAACCTTTAAGTAAGATAACAAAACTCTAAGTAGAACGTGATGTGTGAGAAAGTCAAGGGTAGGCGTGATCATCAGTGTCATCACATGAGGAACATAGGACTCAACCTATTTAAGAAGTCTCCCTAAGATTCTAGACCTAAAGTAATTGGGATTCAGTCCTCAATCTGCCTTAAGTGCAAAGTTTGAACTCTAAATTACTATATTTTCTTCCTACCACACTCTGGGCCTCAAGCTGAGTGCTGAAGAGGGAAACTTATGACTTATACTCTTTTAGCCCTTAAGAAACTCCTGATCAGGTAAGAAGAGTCAAAAAGAGAAATCAAATATTATAAAACACTATGGTAAGGATGAGGCGAGCTACTGTGAAAGCACAGAGCAGGGCACACTTTTGAGGTCTTCCCAGAGAAAGTGATGCCTAATTCTAATTAGGTATCTCTAATGTAGAGAGAATCTAGAGAGATGAGCCAAGAAATTAGTGAGGTGAGGGGTGTGAGAGAAGTGGTGAGAAGAATGGGTATGAAGAGAACCAAAGTGTCTGAAAGTATACATTATGGAAAGAACCGAAGTGTTGGAAAGTACGGCCATTATGGAGAACAGTATGGAGATTCCTCAAAAATTAGGAGTGGAACTGTCATATGATCCAGGAATCACATAACTGTGAATGTATCTGAAGGAAAGGAATTATTATATCAGAGAGACATTTGTTACCCCAGGCTTACTGCAACATAGTCACAATAGCCAAGACATGGAGTCTGTCTGATGACTGATGAGTGAATTAAAAACAATGTGGTACATATACATCACATAATGCTAGTCAGTCCTAACAAAGAAGGAAATCCTGTCATTTGTGGTGACATGGATGGAACTGGAGGACATTATGTTAAGTGCAGTAAGCCAGGAACAGAAAGTTAAAGACCACTCGCTCTCGTTTGTATGTGGAAGTTAAAAGAAGTTGCTCTCATAGAACTCAAAGTAAAAAAAAAGGATACTAGATGTTGGTAAGGAAATTACAGGGAGAGATTCGTTAAAGGATACAATTACAGCTAGATAGGAGAAATAAGTTTTTTTTTTTTAATATATGTATTTTATTATTCTTCATTACATTATTTCCCCCCGCCCACCCCTCCGTGGTAAGACAGAATTGATTTACAAAAAAGAATACAGAAAACACCAAAGCTCCTGGTAGAGGGAGAGATTTCAAGTAGGGAGAGAGATGTTCTCTCCGTTCCTCTCCCGGTCTTTCCCCATCTCCTCCTCTAGGCCTCTAGCCCCAGGGTATATATAGGTGTATGGGTTCTTTGGCCAGGAAACGAATGAATACAGTCCCTTCCACTAGGGGCAAGGTGAATGAGTGTATCAATGAATGGACACAGTCCATCCATGGAATTCAGGCCTAGGAAATTCACAAGAAACTGACCTAGGCATAGGAAATGGGGGTTCCACATTTAGTCC
>CAUYRH010129513.1:0-19160 GCA_963574655.1 Perodicticus potto
ATGAAATACTGTTCAGCCATAACAAAGATGGAGACCTTACATCTTTTGTATTAACATGGATGGGGTTGAACATTGCTCTTATTAAAGTGAATCAAGAGCGGCACCTGTGGCTCAAAGGAGTAGGGAGCCGGCCCCATATGCTGGAGGTGGCAGGTTCAAACCCAGCCCCAGCCAAAAACTGCAGATGATGATAATAATAATAATAAAGTGAATCAAGAATGGAAAAGTAAGTATCCAATGCACTCAATACTAATATGAAGCCAGTAGGTGAACAACTACACACCCTCATGAGAGAAAAACGTAATTCCAATGGGGAGGAGAGAAGAAGGGAATTGGTAAGCTTTCTAACGGTCACAATGTAAGGTATACAGCACACCTCCTGGGTGAAGAGCTGAACTACAACTTGGACTTTACCAAGCAAACACAAACAATGTAACCTCATCATCTGTACCTTCACATTAATCTGAAATTTAAAAAAGTAATAGTGGGGCTCGGCGCCTGTGGCTCAACGGGCTAAGGTGCCAGCCACGTACACCTCAGCTGGCGGGTTCGAATCCAGCCCGGGCCTGCCAAACAACAATGGTGGCTGCAACCAAAAAATGGCCAGGCTTTGTGGTGGGCACCTGTAGTCCCAGCTACTTGGGAGGCGGAGGCAAGAGACTCGCTTGAGTCCAGGAATTGGAGGTTGCTATGAGCTGTGATGCCACAGCACTCTACCCAGGGCGACAGCTTGAGGCTCTGTCTCCAAAAAAAAAAAAGAGTAATAGTGGCCCTAAAAAGCAAGAATAGTAATGTTAGCAATGCATACCAAAGATGGGACATTTCTTCAACCAAAGGAGTTGTAAAGTGCTTCCTTTAAATGAAAAGATGAAAGTTCTTGACTGAATATATCTGAAAGAAAAAAATTGTATGCCGAAGTTGCTAAGATCTATAGTAAAAATGAATCTTTTTTCCATGAAATTGTGAAGGAAAAAAATTCATGAATAGTATACATGTGTGTACATATATACACACACATATATATATCGGGTTCTGTACTTATCCAAGGTTTTTAACATCCACTGGAGATCTTGGAACCTCCTCCTTATGGGCAAAGGGGGACTGTTGTACTAGAAATTTGAAAGGGTGCCCTTGAAAGTACATACAATAGAAACATACATTAGAACCTCCACATTTGACCACCTCCCTACCTTGACCACCTCCTTAATAGGACCTCAATTTCATAGGCTGGATGTGCACCACATGTGCAGGCCTGGTTCATTATGTTGACCACCTACATATGTTGAGCAATTTGTTACCGCTGTGGCTAACTTACAGAGGTTCTACTGTATTTAAAAACTTGAAAGAGTAGTGGTGTACCCTACTGCCATTTCTTATGTTTACTTATTTACAAAGTGAAGATGGCCAAATGGACACATTCACAAATGGACAAATAGAGGCTTCAGGGCTGTTGTAGCAAATCATAACAGCTTAGTGGCCATGAAAATATCCAACACATGTTAAAGCGTGAACCTCCACAGACCTTCTACTGTATTTCCTTTCTTTCTCTCTTTCTCAAAGGATTTTGAGTTCTCCATAGAATACCCTTCAAATGTTTCCCACTGAACTAATCTTCTTTGTCTGTCTTACAGGAAGCCTAGGGGAGAGGGGAAAAAGTGCCGGAAGGTGTATGGGATGGAGAATCGGGACATGTGGTGCACCTCCTGCCGCTGGAAGAAGGCCTGCCAGAGGTTCATCGACTGAGTGCTGCCCAGGCAGAGGGTCCCAAGGCCCTGAGCCACTTCTGCCCTGGCTCTCCACTATCGGTGTTGAAAAGAGCTTTTCCTTCCGAATAAAACACAACCTGAAGCCTAGGGAAAGCATTTTCAGAAACCCTGGTGGAATAACAGCAAAAAAATAGAAAAAAAGTCACCACCTTACTGCTCTTCTGAGAATCCAGCCTAGAGCAGCTATATCTTTTCCTTCAAAAGAAAAGTCAACTTTTTTGCTGTATGTGTAGGTCTTAAAACTGTAGACTTCTATAGCAATTGAACCAACAAAGCCCGTTTTACCTAGAAAGGAGGCATATTTTGATAAGCTTTCTCAATCATGTTTCTGAGATTTTTTTGACACACGCAACAATAAGCTACACATTATTCAGTAGCATTTGTACAAAGACCAATACCTGCTTTTGTTGTGAATAATCTTTTCCCTGTTTTCCATTTGACTTCTTGGAGCAGTATACATCATGATGTGTTGCAGGAAAGTGCAGCACTCTGTATCTTTTTTATGTCTTTTGGGGTTTGTTTTTAAGAATGGCTCCAGACTGAACCATGGTAGAGCTGTTAGCTTGGTGGACTCCAGATGGCACAAACTCAAAAAGCAATTGGGCGTGGAAATCACCAGCAGACTTCAGCCCCAAGCTAAGTTCAGGAAATCCTGCTGTCACTGTTGGAAAACATCTAGGAGTCTTCCTTGGATTTAGAAGAAGCTCTTCCCCAAGAGGCAGCACAGCTAATTCTCTACCTGCCACCCTGCAGTCAAGAACTGGCACCCATAGCCATCTGGGTAAGCCTCGATGCTTCTTTCAGGGATGTGATACAAACAGCAGCTCAGATCTATTTGTTACTGCTTGTCTGTCAAGATTGTAGCCAGGTTCATAGGTCCTTCCTTCCAAACTCCATCATTGACTGATTTCAGAAAAGGTAGAGAACTCCAAACTCTCCCAGCAGGTTTGCTTTAGAGAAAGAGCACAGCTAACACATCCCCATCTGTTCAGAAAGTCACATTAGGTCAACACACCACTTCCATTCTGAGTGCACTTTTACAGGTTTTATGCTTTAGCATGTCTAGGAGATGGGTTAATGAACAATATAAACATTATATGGGTAAATGGGAGGTGCAAACCTTTATTTTTCTTATGAAAATATTGAAGATATTAAGAATTTGCTTAAAAGGGAACATATACAACACCAAAAGGAAAATGCATGTTGGTATAGGAATCTCTCAGTTTAGTAGGGCCAGGGCTTGCACTGTGCTCCATTGATTGAGCCCTCTACTTTGAAATATTTGCTTGTTGGTTGGTTTTGGTGGTGATGATGTGGGGGAGGGGAGTAGTTGTCAGGCCCCATAAATAAGCTCATTTTCTGTCTCGCCTACTCTCAATTGCCCTGCTAAAGAGTTCTTTCTCCTATACCTATGCAAAGTAATAAGAGCACCTTAGAGGAGGTACCGTGTAGGGACAGGGGATGTGGGATCAGCCATAGGAATGTTCGATGAAATTGCACAGAGGAAAGTTTAATATATGTGTTGAGCTTGTACATATATTTTTTAAAAAAGAATAGAAAGAAGTCATCTAGTAATAACATATCTTTTGTAATATAAGCAAGGGAAAATATCAGGAGGTTCCACAGTGCAACGTCCACAATCTGTGCACTCATATATTTCGGCAATTTATTTTTTAAACTCTCATGTAACTTTTTAAAAAATTATTCCTTGGAAGAGGTTGTGTATTTTTTTCCTTCATTTATTTTTTTCTTTAAAAACATTTGTTTCAAGACAATAGAAAAAGAGCTTCATCTGATTTCACGTGGTGATAATCAGTCCATACCAGGCATAGTATCAGCTATACTGTATGTCTAGTGCTTACAAGGTCAGCCAGGGGAGGGCAGTTTTTTAAATGCAGGAATATGTTTCCTTTACTCTAGCATGCCCTTTCTCTTCCTGGTGTCCTGTCATTTCACGCAGGTGATACGATGCTCTGGCCTGGTCCAGGAGGCCCTGAACAATGGGCAGAATGCCCAGTGGCCATGGAGAGGCCAAACCTGGTCAACTGTTTTAGCAAGTTCACTGTGTACTTAGAGTCAGGGTACAATACTGGACCAGAAGTTTTATTCTTTGGCAAAACCCAGATTGATCAAAGAGCTGGTCCTTGATTTTTGGATTGAGTCACTAATCAAACGATTCAAGTGGTAAGGGCTTAAATCCACCTTCCCTCCACTCCCAGAACTTTGAGACACAAGAAGGAAAAGATCTTTACTGAGGAACAAGGCCCTGTGACTTTCAGTCTCAAAGATGCAGCCCATGAGTGGTTCTGAGCTCTGGCTTAACTGAAGCAAACTCGCTCCTTACCTGGCATTCAGCCAGTTCACAGGTGTTAAGCAGACCGCAGCGGTGAACGCAGCTTCCCTGGGATTTTGTCTCCTTCCTAAAGCCTCCTTCACACCACCTCTTCTGAACCTCCTACGCACGTGGGGCTCCTTTCTGCCAGCTGGCCCGCCCAGGGCACTGTGTACTTTCTTCTTTGCCTTCAGATACAGACAGACTCTCAGTACCTTCCCGGACACACAGACATTCATTTCCTGTACTGAGGTATGTGGTAACTGGGAGACCACCAAGCTACAGCTTTGTACAAGCCACCCAGAAAGCTATGAATTGCAATCTACAGCTGCTGAAAGAGAAAGTCAAATTTTTTTGTTAATGTATTGTTTTGTTATTTTTTGGAGCTAATCAAATCCCAAATTAAGCCAGACTTTGATTTTATGCCATCCCTGTGGAATGTGTTCATTTGGCGGGGGTAGGGCAGGAAGAGAGCAAGCTGGTTGGTGCCCTGCTCAGAGGCTCAGAGGCCTGACTGTGCACAGGGAGTGGCAATACAATGAGTTTTGGTCCCAAATATTTCTAAAGAAGGCACATTGTAGCCTTTTGATTTTTTGCTCCCTTGACACCCCTTCGGAAAAGGTTTTTCATCTCTCCAAAGAAAGCATTTCAGGATGACATATAGGGCATTTGCCAGGTAGCAGCAAAGCAGAGTGTTGACCAGGCAGTAGTTTAAACCTTAGTCCTTCCAAGGTAACAGGCACTCAATTTGTGGGAGGCAGGGAGGGGACACCAGAGACCTGTGGACACCTGGCTCCCGCTCATCTTCTTGGTGCTGATCAGTTGGCAGTCACTGTCCCTGAGTTCTCCCTGGGACCTGCCATGTTCTCCCTTTGGAAGCAGCTCCTCTTAGCAAGGAAAGGGCCACCTTTGGGAAGGAGCTCTAGCCCCAGTGCAGGGCCACCGTGCCGTCTCCAGCAGGCACTCTCAAGGGGACATGCACTTCTCTCCACCTCATTTGCTAGAAAGTTTCCTCCCCTGGCTGGCAAAAGCCATGCTAGGAAGAGAGTAGGGGGTTTCTGACCAGGAACATGCATACTCAGCTGCGAAGTGCCTGTCAGCAGCTCCACGGACCACCAGGGTGCCCTTGATTAGACAATTCTTTGTCAGGCCATAACCACATTACAGATGAAAGAATGACCATGTTGCGGTTCCTGGACTTTTCCAAACAGTTTTCAAAGAAATAGTCGCATTCACGTTGCAAAAGATTTCTGAAACTGAAATGTCCTCTATTAAATTTCAAGATCACTCAAGTTGTAAGTCTGATGTCTCTGGTGTCACACTCAGCCACCCATTTGCAAGTAGCCCTGGGCTATGAATTAGCCAGCACTGCTCAATTCGTATCCCTCACTCTGTCAGACTCCATGGGAAAATAAAAGTGCAGCATTCACAAGAGAAGGTTCAGAGAAAGGTGGCAAGAATCATCCATGTAGGAGAGAATACCTTGAGAAGAATGGCAAAATACTGTAAATTATATTCATTTCCTCAGGGAAAAATAAAGGGCATGTGAAAAATAGATCTGGAGAATCCTAAGACTAGGAAGAATTTTATTATCTCTAAAGTCTTTTCTGGTCTAAACAAGTTTTTTCAAGTGAAAATGATATCATTTCGAGACAAATTTCAGTGAACTGGACTTTCATGAGGCGTAGAAGAATGCCCTATGAAAAGGAGCTGTTTTCTTTGTAGCTGACCTGTAGTCTAAGACTGACATTTGACCCTCGGGCGCAATGCCTGGAGGTATTCATAGACTCATGTAAGGCTTTTTCTGAATGTAATTGTGAATGCAAAGCCTTGCTGTTCTTTTTGTAATTACCCAGTTGGGTGACTTTATTAGCTATAAGCAGAATTCTGTAGGTGAGAGAAAGCTGTTAAAGATGTGCATTTTGCTTAAATAGCATGCTAAGGAATAAATTTCTGTGGACTTTTGTGGAGAAGGTGCTGCTTTTTCTCTTGAGACCCTGTAGAATTTCTATCGACCACATCAGCTGTAGCATTGACCTGTGTGAACTCGGGAAAGAATCTGTGCATAAAAATGAGTGGAAACAGAGCGGGATTCGTGAATATGCATGAGAATGTGAATCATTTTGGAGAATGCACTGGGCACACAGGTCAACTGGAAATTTCATTTCTCTAAGAAAGTAACCCTACCAGCAGCACACAGACTCCCCCTGTTCCTCAAACCTGTGGGGATGCCTCTGCATCCAGACTGTTTGCATTGTGTCTTTTTTTCATTGTAACTACCAAACCTGAAGTCAGTAAATAAAATGAGATTAGCACTTTTAGGTACCAATTGTATCACTGAGTCATACATACCAATAGAACAAGAAAGTATAAAATGTACTTAAGACCAACTGGTTTGATTATTATGACTTACTTTGAAAAAGCCCATATCCAATGATATATACGCTTTAAAAGGTGTATCCATCATAGGACTAGGAATCAAAAGGGGAATTTAACTTCTGGTCCTGTTTTGTAAATAGCTCCCTTTTTTGAAGACAATCTCATGTTTTATAACTTTTGTTGGGGGTCTGAGAATCACAATGGTAATGAGTTGTGGCAAAATGTAATCTTAAAAACAATTATCTTAATTTTCCAAATAAAACAAGAAGTATACTGCTTAGGCTTCTACAATTCTAAGAGACATGACACTTTTATAATAAGCATTAGTACTTCTCAAGTTAACACAACTGGAAATATTTTACAAGATGCAGTGTTTTGTAATCACAAAAAAATGAACATTTTGTGGGAAATGACCTTGGTTTTATACATTGTAGGTTATTTTTTAAAATATAATATTTTACCAGACAGGAACTGTTAATATTACAATCAATTCCTGCTCATCAAACAAAGGGCTATGCCTCTTTTAAGCAAGTGTTTTGATGTGTATCTTTTCAATTAACCCTCTGCAACAGGGTAGAAATGCAGATCAGATGGAATGGTTATTATAAGAGAATCAAGATCCACTTTTATCATTATCAGTGTTTTACCATTAATTATCATTACTTAATTTTCAAAGACTTATGGAAAAGAGACTTGAATCAGTTTATATACAGAGGGTGTCAAAAAATGTATACACATTTTAGGAGATGTTATCTATGTATTACTTTTCAAAGTTGAATTGAAGGGATTATTGCTGGTCAAGTGTACCTAGACATACTACACACATCCCTTTTAACTGTAATTTATACACTTTGTGAGAATGATTGATTTCACTTCCAACAAGATCACTTAAAATGTTTATACATATTTTTACCACCACCACCCCCATATTTTAAATCTAAAAAATGTTAACAGATATGCTTATAGGCCATGGGAGAAATAAATTCCATGTCACAAAAACAAGTTTACCACTTGACCTACTGAACCAAAAACCCACCATTTAACTAGCAAGTATCATTTGGTGGAAATTTCTAAAATCATAGTATGTAGGTCCAAAGAATTCCTAGGTGATCAGTAGCATTTAAATTAGTTTTATCCTCAGCACTAACTAAATAATTTCCTTATCAGAACCAGTGCTTGATTTTTTTCACTGTGAAAAACTCACAAGTCTACAAAGTTGTGATCAGAAAGTGACTGCGTTCCCGAGAGCCAGGAAGCAAGGAGGGAGCCGTGGAGAGTTTATTAAGTGCACAAATGATTCTGAGCTTTGCCAAAACCATTTCATAATGCTGTACTCCCCCCCCAAAACCCACTCACTGTTAACACAAGTAAGCATCATTTAAGGTTTCAGTAATCCAAAAGCCAGGCTAATGAGCCAAAATACACAGATAACATCAGAAGAAAAGCTGAGACAGAATAGCCATACACCATTGGGCAACTCTTATGAAGTGGGTCAGAAGGTCACTTAGACCTTGTTTTCAAATAGGCTTTGGAAATCTGAACATGTGAGGACTAGAAATGCACTAAGTTAGGGTATACTGTGTACAGCCTTGGCTCCCAGTCTTTGAAATGAGTCAACCTGGAAGTCTCTATCTTCATTCCCCTAGAATATTTCCATTTTAGCATTGAGGTCCCCGAGAAATATTTGTTGCTGTATAGTTCTGAATCAAATGAGTCTCATTTCATCTTTAAATAGAAGCTTCCTAATAGTATGATATATAGCAGAGTTTGCAAATTTAGATGCCTTAGAAGGGCAAA
Organism: Perodicticus potto; assembly: GCA_963574655.1. NCBI lineage: Eukaryota > Metazoa > Chordata > Mammalia > Primates > Lorisidae > Perodicticus > Perodicticus potto. Next base: position 8,275 of record CAUYRH010129513.1, read on the forward strand.
GCAAGTTCTGTAATGATCCATGTTGATCAGACAAAAAGGGACACTAGAGAATATGAGATCATGTTGAAACAGAGAACTCCTGCCCCTTTGAGGAAGGACACATACTTAGCTCTAGACAATCAGACCCATGCAGAAATCAGGCCCAGGGCCTCTTTTCTGACTTGGAAATATATTACCTGACATTTTAAGTGTTGACAACGAAATCAAATGTTTGGCCAACACTGTGTAGACCAAAGAGAACCTATATGTGGGTGAGTGCAGCCTGTGGCCACCAGTTTCATCTGTTGGAGAAAATAGATTTCATATCCCATGGCTGAAAAGGCCAGGTTCTTCCATCAGCCCCACAAACTCACATGTTGTCACTATCTGAGCAACTAAAATTAAAAAAGGGAAAGAGGTCATTTCTCCCCAGAAATCATTCTCTTGGAAGACTTGAATATAGAAACGTGATGTTTTTAGCCTTGCCTCTGGTCAAAATATACTAAGTTATATTAATATACTAAGCTCTCTCACTCTGCCTCCTCCTGGCGTGCCCAGGCCATGCCCCCAAAGCGTTGAATAACTGTAATCCTAATTTTCATACTGTTTTAACTACCGTGACCACTGTGATGAGGGGCTGGCAAAGAGCAGCCTTGTGCCTTGAGAGAAGGCAGCCAGGAGCCCCTGGAATTTTAAGATAGCACATACCTCCTTGTGCCAAAGCCCTTTGCCAACTTCTCCACATTTATCCGCTCTCCCCCACCCCCATAATCTTTGTTCCGGTATAGTATTACCGTTGTTTCACCTCTGATGTGGCAAAGTCCTTGCTTCAGAACTGGTAGGCACATAGATACTTTAGAGTGTCCAGTAACCTCAAAAGGCTGTTTTTCCACATAGAAAACCTTAACATCTTTGAAGGCAAAAGCAAAATGGGAATAATCATGTCATGAAAAAAATTAGAAGTTGCTTCCCTGGTTTGGATGGACTAACTTTATTTAAACAGATTTACATCCTGATGGTATTAGGATAATCACTAACCCTTCCAAATATATAATAAACTATGTCTTTTTCAGACACATTATTTCACTTGATATTTGTAAGAATACAATGTAGAACAGGAATATTCTATTACCCACCTCCAGTGCCAACCCAGAGTAATCTCAAACCTATGAGTCAGCCTCAATTTGCTTACAAAGAAGGGGAAAAGGGCTCATTAAAGGGCTGACTCAGACCGTAGCCTTCCAGAATGACTTGGGAGCTGAGAAGACCTAGGGGCTTACTGTGTTCTCAAGTCTAGGATTTGCAGTCTTGAAGAGCCCACTCACTCACTCATTCGTGTGGCCAAGTACAAAATTATCCCCAAATGTATCCTTTTACTGTAGCTAATCCCTAATCCTTAAATTCTAACCAAATAAGTAATTAATTACCTGATTTTATTAGCTAATGTGATGTTCTGAGTAAAAGTTTTGGCTCCTTGGGAAAATTATTTTGCTGCTAGTATGTAACATTTGTCATCAATATAAACTTAGTGCCAGAAAATATAAAACCAGCTCAAATTTATATTTAATAATTTATAATGATCAAATCAAAATGTAAACTCAACCCTGAAAATGCCTAGTAATATGGTTAAGTCATGTTTAAATATGAATTCAATTTCTTGTGTTGTGGTTAAAAGGCAGTCCAATCTGTGAATGGGATTCCTCTTACCCTTCACTCATTAGTTTATCAGTTGTACCAGATCAAGTTGAGAGTAAGGCAACTCACAGGGAGCTTAGTCATGGAGCTAGAAAGAATCTGAGAAAACCAATTTGGCCTGACATTCGCTTAATTAACATTCATTTTCATTAATGATACTTCAGTAATGTGCTAAAGTCATAAAGTCCGAAGAAGGAAATGGTTTAGCACTTTCCTCTCCTGAGGAAAAAGGAGCCCATTTTGCAAAGGTTAGCATCATCCGATGACAGTGGCAAGACTTTTTAAAAAGATTTAGGGCACAAGAAGAAAACTATTGTTCCGAAAGCAAGTAACTGTAGATTATGAAAAAAGGTGAAGAAGGCAATTAAATTCTATATTCCTTCTTTTTTTAAATATTTTTTCATGTTGGACACCATCCACATTATTATTAATTACCAACTTTTAAAGAGGAGATGCCCTTTATATTATGAAAATGTTAAAAATTAACTCTCAAGTCTAATTATGACTTTCTCTTAGTAGGGCCAGTACCCTAAATTTTTAATTCATAAAATTAGCTGGAGTAGAAAGTGGCAACTCCTAAGAAAACTGAAAGAGCTGTCATAAACAAGGAAATGTTTTTAAAGAAAGAAAAAAAAGGTACTCAATCTGTTTTCTTCTGAATTCTCACTATCCCTGACCAAAGAAGAGAAGCATCACTCTTGAGAAGAAATTATGCTGGGAGAGAGAACATTAGTCCCAATTCTGGTTACTAGTCTTATTTTGGCCACATAGCCACCCCCTATCAATTTGTTACTGGAGTGTTATTCTCCCCTAAGTATCCTCATCTCCCAGAGCCAGAGGCCAGTCTTTTAGGGTTGCTAGCTTCCAAATCCCTTGATGGGATATTCTTGCTTCTGTGCTAATTTCTCTCTCTCTAATTAAGGTCCAAGGGGATAAATGTTACTGTGGCTTGTGTTAGGCTCAGTCAATGTGGCTACGACCTTCCTTGGGAGGAAATAGTTGCATCTAATAGTTGCATCCTCTGAACAGTTTGAAGAGGTAATGAGGAGAGCAGCTCAGTCAGCATAGAACTGTCCACACATCACCGAAGATTTGTTCTGACTCATAGCTAAAGTGGTAAGGCAGGTGGTACCTGACCCTTTCACTGTGCCCCAAAGCCCACATGCAAGTCATCTTCCCCACAAGTCCCTCCCCCCACATGGCTAATAGATCAGAACAAGCAGGGCCTGCCTGTGCACATCAGGAGGGGATGCGAGGGCAGGGCAAGAAGGCTCCAAGTTGCATTACTCCGGGCTCTGACCTCTGCCCACAATCACAGAGCATGAAAACAGAATTGGCCATTAGTATGTGAAAAGGAAGTGCTCCTGTGGGGTATAATTGTTTTAGTTTTATATTTATTGAGAAAGAAAATGACTCCAAGATGCTTAAGCTATTAAGCACTTGTCTTTCACTCCAGTGGAGTCCCCTTCCCATATTTTGGACACAGATGGCTGGGGCTGGCCAGGAGGAGAGCTAGAGCTCCTAGGACCAGCAGCTGCTGCCAGAATTTGAGTGCCCCTCAGGGATCTACAGTGGAGCTTAATAATAAACTACCCCACCTCATTCCCCCAAAAAGGTAGAGGAGCAAAGCATAACTTTGCAAATTACAAACCTTTGGTCCATACCCTGCTTCTTGGAAATCAATGGCTGTGATTTGACCAACCCCTGTGATGACAGTATCTTTCCACAGTGTCCCCACCACTTGGGGAGCCCCCTTGATCACTTGTAAAAAGCTTTAGAATAAACTTAGATTTTTAGGGAACTCAAAAATCCCCAAAATGTACTAGTTCCAGGACTTCAATAACTGAAAATCCCCCAGGTATAAATTAACCCAGGAATGTGGATCATATATGTAAAAAAAAATGCCATTAATCAATATTTTCCTACAACACACCCTAAAAATTCTTATTTTTGTAATTAATGGTTGGATGATGGTCAGCCATTTAAACATAAACTCTCTGGAATAACCAGATACTAGAATAGTTTCCAAAGTGTTTTTGTGTATCAAATTCCTATATACTTAGAAGAAGAACTCAGGATAAGAAAATAATTGCTAGGTCCCAAAGGGTTCGTGACTATTATCAAATGCGACTGCTGAGTGGCCGACAGTCATTTTTTTTCAAATGAGAAGACTGGAAAGAACAACAGTAATCACAAAACCTCAGTTGCCCTTAGTCCGTGAGAAGATTTAAGAAAACTCTGCTTTTAAACATTAAGCCATCTTTCAAATTGTCTTGTATACCAAATCTAAAATATTAAAATGAAATCATTAAATGTTTAAAATGGGGTAGTTAGTGGAACTGCAATCAGTAAAAAGAAACATGGGTTTTCAGTGCCTGCTAAACAAGGAAAGGAGACAGGCTGAGAGAGAGCAGCAGTTCTTCCTTCATGACGCTTGCTTGTGTGACAATGACAGGCATGCACATGTTATTGGGCACTAATTCAGAAGCTAGGTGGCAATGCTATCCAATGTGTAGAGATCTGTTGAATTACCATCTTACCACTATTCGGGGGTAAGTACTTGCTTACAAAAGTCTTTAATATTAGTAAATGAATGTATAAAATTAAAAACTATGCATTTTCAAAGAGTAACACATATTTTGTATCTAATCCCAGTAAATTTTTCTCATAGCTACTTACCACAACTGCAAATTATTCAAAGAAAAACTTGAACACATATCCTTCTGGGAATGTGGGACACCCATGTCTGTCCTCCCAATGGATGTTTTTAAAGATGGTATATTGAAACTTAATTCTAGAACTTCAGCCTCTAAAAAGTTCCACCGGTAAGGTGAATAAATGGGTAGTGGTTTATATTTTGCTTCTTAAGCAAAAACAGGAAATGTTGGTTATTACAAAATGTGCCGAGTTCTTTATGTTGTGGTAATGCTGGATTAACAAGCAAACAGAACTGCATAAAATGAACAAGTATTGCATTGGATAAATATAGCATAGGTTTTGTCTGTTGTGGGTTTTTAATTCTCAATCCAACAAAAAAACATATATTCTTCAAAGAATTGGGGTTATATAGCTTCAAAGAACAAAATATGAGCATATTGTCCAGAAAAAAAAATCATTGCTCTTTTTTCAAAATCACATAGAGATAATCGCTTATATTTTGGAAAGTCTATATAAAATATACAAATTCCTTCAGCCCTCTTGTTGATTTTGTATTTTCATGAAATCTTTTCCCCTAATAATTTGTCTTTGCTCCTTAATTAGCACTTTTCTACATTACTGAGCATGAGAAAATATTCTCTCATCTGACAATGTGGAAATAAAGAACTCCATTTCTCTGCCATCCTGGTTCTCTTCTATGTCCATTGAGAAAGTTTCTCCACTGTTTGTATGTAAAATAGAAAAAAAAAAAAACACTTCTAAACCTGGTACTTAAGGTTATACTGGATTGTTTGCTACCTAGTAACTTATTATGGGAGGGCAATGTGTCTTTTTATATGATTTTTAGCCAAATCCAGATGTTCTGATACTACATTTCTGAATACCTATCTGACTGTAAATACAGCCTGTGGAGGTTCAGGTTGATAAACCTTTTACCTGACTGTTCCTCAGCCATGCTCCTTGCCACCTTTTGGCACATTGTACATAGATTTGTCAAATGTTTAAATGATGTTGTTTTTCTAAATGCTGTTCTCTAAAACAATCTTTTGAATGTTTTTTTGCTTTCCATTGTTTTGGACTTTGTGTGTTAGTTTTTTTAAAAAATGTTTCCTAAATATTTAACACCAGGAAAAATATTTTAAAATAAACTGGTGCTAATTGAAACAGAAGAAAAATTGCAGATCGAAGATATACAATAAATGAATTGTTCACACCAGTTAAACTGCACATTCCGAAGGGGACAGCTGGCTTCTACCTGAAATAGGCATCAGGACAACCACCAAATGTTTACAGTTTCTGTGGCTCATTTAAGTGTAAAATACAGAAAAGCGGCTGTGTCCCTCCCAGAGTTGAAGATTTGCTACACTGGTCCTCTGGAAGCATTTAAGTAGAAGAAAAGGCTTGTAGTAGGAATCACGTTAGTAATAGTCTCTGGTCTTTGGACTTTTATGTTCTGTAATGCTTAGCTGTAGAAATGAACGTGGTGTTGCCAATCTAGTCTGACATCATCCTTGACCTGTACTTTGTGTATGGTTCTACCTTGGGTTGCACTGGCACGAACAGAGCCAGAACACTGAACTTGCAGTAAGATAGACCATTCTGACTTACAGTGTCCACACACGTGAACTCAAATGCACTTGTGACTGGTTGATTACCATGAAGTAAGTCTAACTTCCATTTAATAAAAGTTTTTGTGTATCCGCTTCTATTTTGGGGCCATTTATTTAAGTAAAGATAACTAATTCATGCCAAGAAAGGCTCACTGGGGTTAGAGGGTTTGAGGCTTTTTACCTAGAGTGATAAAAATAATGAAAAACCAAGGCAACATCTTCCCCATATCAACTATTCACTATCAAGGTCATATTGACAGATGTGGAAGAATGTATATCTTCTAGTGTTCAATACTGCCCATGATGACTTAAACCCATTTGCTTGGCAGTGACTGTCCAGATAGGTCATCTAAGTACCCTGTGCCACTAATCCTATTAACCCAAGCAAGCAGACACGGTGTGGCAAAGAGAAGAACAACAAGATCCTTTATGGTGCTAAGCCAGCCTGCAGACACTCACCAGGCCCAGTCTGTGTCCACTAGAACTTGATACATTAGCCCACAAAAGCCAAATGTACCTATGTGTTCAGTAAAGTAACAGGATTTGAAATTAGATTGGGGCCCAAATGTGAGATTAGCCCCTGGCTAGATGAATAATCACACAAGTGATTTAACATTTATAAATTTCAGTCTTAGAATGATAATAAAGAGGGAAATTGATTAGCCGGACTGGACAATATCTTCACTCCTGATTCAATCAGCCTTATCTGGAGATGGGGAGGAATGTGTTTCGTGGCCTACCACCTGGTTCAGAAAGTTCCTATGTTCTTGGGCTATTGTGAGGATTGCCTGAAATGATGCATCTCACAGTTCTCGAGAAGTGTTTAAGTGAGAGCCAAAATATTCAACCATCCAGAACCGTCAGATACTCAGGCTGAGTTCCTTCAAATACCAGACTGTTCTCCTTTTGATTTCTTAAGAAGATTCTTTCTAAAATGAAAATATCCCACCTTACTAAATAACATATACACAACCTGTGAAAGTTTTCTTGGTGACTGTTAGCTATCATTATTTGCCTTAATAGATTTAGCCACATGGCTAAGTTCTATAGTTCAGCCTGCTCAAGAACTAGAGTGCCTTGCAGTCAGACAACCACTGCTTTTGGGGGGATGGAGAAGGGAATACAGTGGTGTCAGCTCACTCAACCTCAAACTTCTGGGCTCAAGCAATCCTTCTGCTTCAACCTCCCAGGTAGCCGGGACTTCACGTGCACACCACCACCCCCAGCTAATTTTTCTTGTTTTTTGTAGACATGAGGTCTCGCTCTTGCTCAGGCTGGTCTCAAACTCCCGAGCTCAAGGGCTGCTCCCACCTTAGCCCCCCAGAGTGCCAGGATTACAGGCATGAGTTACCGCACCCATTCTCACCCACTACTTTCACGTATCGCCAGCCCAGCCCCAGATTCCAGTCCCCAAACCTCTAAGATTTCCTTAAGCACAATGAACACTGAGCTCTCTGACCTTCTCAAGCTGTTGTAAAGCAAGAGACAGGACAAAGCAGGGTGCCGGGCAGTGTGCTGGACACTGTCATGTGGTTCTCTCATTCATTCTGTGTGGGAACTGTCATCCCCATCTTATCCAGGAGACACCTTCATGAAGGTTAAGTAATTGGCCCAAAGCCACATAGCCCAGGAAGATTTGGATGTGCCCTTCCCCTAACCCCACCCATTGTTCGGTCTGTGTTTTTAGGGCTGTTAGTATTTGGATTCACTGTGAGTTAGCCACGAGACCATCCATTAACAGAGATGCAGCAAATCTCTGTTTTCTGCATCCTGGCTTCCTCTACTTTTTTCCCCCTCTACTTTTGAATCAAGTGTGGGCTTCTCTTCACCCCATTCCTGACTTCCATCCCCACCCTCTCCACCATCTCTTTCCCGATGTTTATTCTCATCATTCTGTCTTCAGCTTTCCCCATACCCAAAGCCATTGCAGGCAAGGCCAGTGCTGGATACACAGCCAAAAATAAGCCATAAATTCTCCTTGTGCTGCCCCATAGCATGTCTGCCAGACCCACAGCCCCTCCAGATGCCAGCCCTGCTTCCGCACAGCACATGGGACTCAGGGTTCCCAAAAGTTGATGTCTGGACAATGGCTTTCAGTGCCCATGTCTTTGCAGTGAGGAGAGGCGGGCACAGCAACCTCCACAAACAGCTCACACCACACATGCACCTGTGCCAGCCCTGCCCCCGGCTCCAGAGGACACTGCCAAGCCCTCAGTGTGGGGCAGCAGAATCGGGCTGTCGATGTTGTCCTACAGAGTTGTGTAGAAATCAGTAGGTCTTCCACCTCTCTACATTGACCACCTCCTTAAGTTGACCTGATTTTCACAGCCTGACTTACACCACATGTACCTATCAGTATAGTGGGCCTAGTTTCTTATGTTGACCACCCCCATGTGTGGACCAGTTTATCACAGTCTCTTGGGTGGTCAACTTATGGAGGTTCTACTGTATTTACAGACCAAGTTCTTACTAAGTGCTTACTCTCAAAAGGGACGCTGCAGCAAATAGCTGATGAAGAAATGAACACTTATCACATAAAAATGAAAACTACCTTCCTCTCAAAAAATACCCTCCGAGAAATTACATTTCCTGAAAGTGCAGGCTGTGTCCTAATTATTGTATCCACCTTGTGGGAGTTGATACGAGGTATACAAGAGGTGATCGATTTAAACGAATGAACAAATTGTTCAGATAGCAGTTTTTCAGGCTTTAGATATGTTCTCTGCTTTCAACCTACCATTGCTGGAACAAACAAAAAGGAAAGAGGTAAACATTTTAAAGACTGGCATAGACATGTATTTGCACTAAGCAGCATTTTTTAAAGCTTTACAATATGCATATCCTCAGAATTGCCAACTTCAAGTGACTATATTGATTGCATAATAATTAGCCAATATTGGACAAAGTATACAGCAACATATACTGTTTTGTGTAGAAATGCCTTGCACACAGCAAGAATTCAATAAATAAATGAATAAAAACGAAAGCTTCCAAATGAAATAAATTGCAACAGAAGTCTGTGCTATTAAAAGCATGTAGAGTAAATGGAATGTTATTGACACTGGGATTTGTGTCAATAACACAGGAAAGGGAGTCTAGGCTGGCACTAAGATATAATAGACCCTATTTTATGAGGTGGTACTGGGTGTTACAGTTGTTTGTATTAAGTAATATATGCACACAGTAAAATTTTAAAAATCAAGATAGTAAAAAGCTTACAGTGAAGGCAGGTCCCTGTTGCTCCGCCACTTTCTACCCCTTCATCCCACTCTCAGAAGCAGCCACTTCCCACACGTTTATCTGTTTCTTCTGATTCTTGATTCCTTTTTTAAAAATTTTGTGTTACATGCCAAGTATTGCCTGGAAAACAGAAACCAGCACTGGGCAAGACATCTACAGTATCAGAAGCGAGAGGGACAGAGCGCAGCCCAGGGACTGGCATGGGGAAATGTCATCCACTGTCCGGGGTGCCCCTGCACACAGTCAAGAGCTCGTTCTGAACAACATATGCATCTCCCTGGACGTCAGGACACTGGCCTGCGGGTTGACCCTGAGTCTCTCACGAGTTTGCTGACTATGAATCGTTTCCCCAAAGCATGGTAAACTCTAAGTAACCTGAAGACATCCAGGGGCCTCACCTCCAAATTAAACCTGCAAACTAGCTTTGGACCCCAAACCAAAGCCTTCAGCCAGCCAACAGGCTAGTAGGTCTCTCACCATCATTTTTAATATCACCTCCACAGCAACCTCTAGTTTTCAGTGCATTCAGCTGATTTCACCATAATGCCCAGATCATCACAGGAAAACATTTTGAGTCATACGTGGAAAAATGGCTCCATTGCAAAATTTGTTCACTGTTCACCTAGGACTACAGCTAGAGGTGCCAGGAACTAGCTGCACACACATCTTGTGTGGTTGGTAGAAGTAATAATCCCACTCAAACCAGATCAAGCAAACTCTTGGGAGATGTTGCCAGGCCCTATGGAGCCACCAAGAGTGAGAAAGCTGAGGGGGGCCACTCTGTCATGCTGTCATCCAGCCTCTGTGGGCTACAGGATCAGGACTCCTCTCCTCTGTGGGTCTCTTTCCTTCTCACTCCGTATAACCAGTTTTTTTGCTTCTCTAGCACATGGTGAAAAACAGGCACCTATGTTGGCCTACATGACCTCCCAGCACTTTCACTGGAGAGGGAGCTAGAATCGTGGAGCTGGACTCAGGAGAGGACCTGATTGGCCTCCACAGGCAAGACATCTTCTCCTAGCCAGGCGCAGGGGCTCACCCCTGGAATCCTAGCACTCTGGGAGGCTGAGCGGGTCAATTGCTTGAGCTCAGTCTGAGCAAGAGCCAGATCCCATCTCTACTAAAAATGGAAAAATTAGCAGAAAAATTAGTGTTGTGGCGGACGCCTGTAGTCCCAGCTACTCAGGAGGATCACTTGAGCCCAGGAGTTTAAGATTGTGGTGGACTAGGACTCCACAGCATTCTACCCAGGTGACAGAGTGAGACACTGTCTCAAAAAAAAAGAAAAAACAGATATCTTCCCCAGCTCCAACCAGCTGGGCTAAAGCAGAGGGGCACTGCCAGGGGTCACAGGGAGGAGGGTCACTAACAAAAAAGTGTGAGGTTGGCAAGGAAATGATTCTGGAAGAAATAATTACCAATTCTGACACAGTATACAAAAGTCCACTTTTCTTGCTAATAAATACATAATCATAGACTATTACAATCAGGAAGATTCTTAAATATCATCAAATTTAACTCTCTTAGTTCATAGATGAAATTCATGACCCATGAATGTCATCTGACACTTTATTAATAGTATCTTTTGAAGCCAGTTTGTTTTCATAAGGTTTTTTTCTTAACTTTTTATTAAATCATAACTGTATACATTAATGCATTTATGGGGTACAATGTGCTGATTTTATATATAATTTGGAATGCTTA
>CAUYRH010129514.1:0-14630 GCA_963574655.1 Perodicticus potto
AGACGAGGAAAGACTGGGAGAGAACGGAGAGAGCTTTTCTCTCCCCACTTGAGTTCTCTCTCTCTACCAGGAGCTTTAGTGTTTTCTGTATTCTTTTCTGTAAATAAATTCTGTCTTACCACTGGAAAAAAAAAAAAGAAAGAAAGAAAATGCCATGAAGGCTATGTTGAACAGTTTGATGAAAACATTTCAGATTGTATATGAAACCAGCACATTGTACCCCTAATTGCACTAATGTACGCAGCTGTGATTTAATAAAAATAAATAAAAAAAAGAAAGTAGAATTTATTTCTAATTGTCAATTTTGTTATATTATTACATCTTTTTGAGTCAGTGCTATTGAAATAAATGCAAGCCACAGATCCTTATGAAATCAATTGTGGGTAAGCGGGGTAGAAATATATCTTAGTTAATTATTATTCTGAAAGAGGAAATGTGACTTGGCTCAAACCCTGTAGTGAAATATTTTTTATTTTGTAATTTGGGTTCATCACCTAGAACTGAGGTGAGAGGAAATGTAGAGAAATAATTCACATTTACAAGTGAGAAAGTTATCTTCTAAGCCCCAGGAAACAAACAGGAGGTCAGTGTGCCTATTCCCTGGACCTGCTTGCTTCCCAGTGAGTGTGGGAACTAGGGACTCAGGGCCTCCAACCAAGAGAAATGTGTACCTGAAGACCTAGTGGATACTTTGGTATTTTCAGAGAAGCAATGGTTGTACCCTATTTTGCTTCCCTGGTTGGGTCTGCCTTATGTAGATAACCCAGCATCTCTCTTTGTCCAAAATAGGCCTTTTCAGGAACAAAATATAAAGTGAAGAATGAAAACCTGCCAACCAAATGTAATTGGCAAAGAATCATTTTAGTCTCAGAGAACTGTCTTTCCTCCCCACCCCCTATCTTTCTCAGTTATACCAGTATGGTTTTGTCAGAAACAACATTAGTCAGATACTAAAAGAATCCTTCTGGGTCCCCATTAGCAACACTTTCTTTTCTGCAAGCTTGGCCACAGCAGGCTCTGGCCCCACTCTCAACATTCCTCTGAGAAAACAACCCAGCATTCAACTACCACAGATTTATGGTATGAAAAATGGCATTTTTAAGGACCTCTGAAAAATGTTAAGAAATGAACATGGTTTTACTGTTATTTTCCACAGCAGGAATCTCAATTTGTAACTACTACTTCTAATCAATTTGGGAACTGCACACAGAGCTAGAGAAAAAAAAAAAAAGAGCTCTCATGCAACACTCTAGTTATCATTCTATGTTACAACTGTCTTTCTACATCAAATGTTGCCACTGTAAATGTGTAACTTTCTACCCACTTTTGTTTTAAGTCTCCAAAAGATATTGTTGCCATCCCATGGCTAGGAGCTAACATATTTGTGTCCAAGATAGAGGACTGTTAATCTTCCTCAAAGCAATTGTTGTTGCTATATTGTATAAGTATAGATGTGGTTTTGATTGCTTATTGAAAGCCAAGAAATATGCTTTGAAGCAATTTGTTCCTTAGAACATTGTGTCCACCTCATCACAGCAACAATGCCTATTACTGCTCTCTTTGTGATACTGAGAAAGATAATTGATGTTCTATTAGTACCTTTATCCATTTCAACCCTCTGTGGCCAAAGTGGGTCAAACGGTTGGCACTTAAAATGTTTAGCACTTAAAATTCCAGATAGAATAGTGACAACATGACTTAAACACAGACATTCTTTCTCAAAGAACCCAAAGAAAAAAGAAAACTTTAAAGTTTCAGCAACACTTCATAGACATGAAATTGATCCCCAACCCAAACAACCCTATGCTCCATTACCATAGAATAAATTTCAGGGCTATTTAGGTAGAACATAAAGTTTAGAAGTCATGTGACTGAAGACTCCAAGAGCAAGTAAATGCATCAGGGGTCAAAGGGCACAGAGCTGAAAGAAACATCTGGATTCCATCTTTTGAACTTTTAATGGAAACACTGATCACTTGGCGCACATCTGGGGGTTTTGACAAGAAGAAAGTGGGGGGTTCTTTCTGGGGAGTTTGCTCTAGTTTACTATCCTTCCCTTGTGTTGGATATGCGTTCCTTCATGCAATGTATTAGTTGTAATATTTGAGATATATTAGAATATTACTGAAACTATGTTAATTGATTATCTCTTCAGTGGAATAGGGTTTTGATTTTTCAGTTTCTTTTCTTGGAGTATCCCAGGAAAAAGTTAAGGAACCTGCTCCTCTATGCAGAAGCACTTTCCCTGGGGAAGCTGTTCTTATCACTCAGCAGGGAGAACCATTTTTAAACTCACCATGCGGTAACCAAGGAAGAGGCCTGTAGCATTCAGCCAAGCTGGCTCACTGCCTACCCCCAAATTAACTCTCTCAGACATCTGCATATGAAAAACATCTCAGAAAAGCCTTGAAGACCCTTTACAGCAAGTGACCTGACTTTTCCCACATTGTTGCTGTCTGAAAAATGTGTCTCCAGCACAAACAAAAATAATGCAAATTTCTTTGCTGGAGAGTTGCATAGTTTTACTCTGTATCTGTCACTAACTAGAGACCCAGAAACAAGTCACTTAAATTCTGTGGACTCCAGTATTTTCATTTATAAAACTAGGGTCCTGGGCTACTTGTTTTAGACTACTTTGTTTTCAGCAATGAAAGTGTGTGTTATTGTCCTATACAAGGGTTGATTCTTGTCCTAGATCTAGCACTAAAAATCAATTTTATAAATCCTATTGTTTAAAATGTACCTTCTATTTCTGCAGCACTCTCCCATGCCTTATTTCCCTCAATCTTGTGAGGTAAATGTGAAAACTATTATCCTCCTCATTTCAAACTGAGACCACCGAGGCTTCAAGAGGTAAGGAGAAAGGAAATACATTTCTTTCCAGCGCAGCACTCTTCCCAAGATTCAGGGTATCTTTCATTTCCTGTGACTAACTCCAGGAAAATTAGGTTAGCAAGACCCATGTCACAGGAAAGCTGATGGACAGCATAGATGGTAAACTGAGGAAGTACTTACAGAATTCTGGGCGAAAGGGGCCAATTGCTATTTTTCAAGATAGAATTGGACAAATACACCAGAGAAATAATCAAGCTGTAATAGAATACTTTTCTAGACAGGAAAAGGGCCTCGTTATCAATAAAAAGAAGCTTACCATTAACCAATCAAAATTCGTAAAGACATGAACATCTAGATATCATGTGGATTTTATTTGAATTTCTGAAGTAAAGAAAAATGTGTATATACTTACAGGTATTAAAATAGGAAAAAGTAAAACATAGGAGTTAAGAGTTCAGAGTTTGGGGTCAGAAATGTAACTTTTCCATTTACTCACTGTGAATCTATCAAGTTTAGAAAATCTCTAATCTGTATTCTTAATAAGATTTGTGAGGATGTTACTTTTATAGCTCGAGAACAGGCACTCATGTAAAAGGAAAATTTTAACATCTGGAATGTTTCATTGGAGATGAAAATTATGATTCATAAACTTAAAACACAAGGGATTGTGTGATCAACACATTAAATACTACAGAAAGCTAAATAAGAGAATTACCAGATAAAGATGGGGAAACTCTTCCCGAACTCAGGGAAAACATGCATTATATTTTACGTAATGAAATAAAATATATATAACTGAGGCGAGACAGGAGAGCTCTGGAAGGATTCTCCAAGGGCAAACGAGTAAGGAGAAGAAAAGCAACGGACAATGATGTGAGAGAAAACTTTCCTGTGCTAGAAGAAGATGAAAAAGTATGTCAAAAGAAGCATTGAGTATTTGACAAAATTAATGAAAAGTGACCCTCAGTTAGCCATTGCTTAGTGAAACTGTTGACTTTTGAAGATAAAATATGCCACTAGGCTAACATATAGCTAGACAGATACACTTATCTATACATGTATATAGAAATATACAAACTATAACAAATATATACATATGTACAAGCTATAATAACAATATACATATAACATACGTACATATGTAAGACTGTCATTGTCTTTTGAAATACTGTTTCAAAACCAAATATAAACCCAAAATTCTAAATCTCATGAAGACCATCATGTGCAGGCAACGCTAATAGAAACACGCAAGAAAACAAATACCTCAGACAGATATCCAAGTGTGAAAATCAAGGTGCAAACTCAGTGATGAAAGAATAAAGTGTCTAGAAAGGAAAATGTAAAGCAAAAGGTAGTTAGTACTTAAGATAAAGAATGTTTAAATAAATGTTAACATGCCTGTGAAACAATGTAAATGACAAAATAATTCTTTCTGAAGAACATACTGATAAAAGATGAGCAACCATTCAGATTAAAGGTAGATTATTATTTAAAAAGAAAACTTGTAAATTGAGCAGAAAAAAGCAAGATATGACTGACTGGGTTTTAAATATGTCAAAAGGAAGCCTCAATATCTACCTTTTGACAGGTAAAAACATGGGTTTAACTCAGCTTTTAAATATGTAAAATTTAAATTATTGTATATAAATTATTGTATAAAAAGAATGTATAGATTCCATATCTTTGGAGAGAAATTATGGGACAAAAGAACAGGAGTAAAATACACCAAAAAAAGATAGAAGGAAAGAGGATAATAAAAGAGCATCAAAACTGTGTGTAACATTACTGTACCACTGTGTAACATTACTACCACTGTTGCTACTAATACTAATCTTACTACGCAAGTACCAAGAGTATTACTATGACTGCCATTATCATCTACTGGCTAATATTTGAGTTTCATATGCCAGGGTCTTGCCTAAACTCTACACAGTTCATAGATACTGAGAAATTTGCCCAAGATCACACAGCAAGTAAGTATTTGAACCAGGATTCAAAAACAGGCAGTATAACCCCAGAGCTTGGTTCTCAACACAGCAAACATATGTAAAGCAAATGATAATATAATTTTTAAAGAAGCGGTAGGTTAAACTATGCAACCAAATGCAAACTGAAGAACGCAGAGGTGGAAATATCAACGTAAGATAAAGTTGAATTCAATGGAAACCCCATTAAATGATGCACAATTTTATATTACTGTAATCCTTAAGAAAAATTAAGTATTCCTGACATGTTAAAAGTTGAAATTTCAATGACAGCATTGACATGCCTATGTTAATAGTTAAAACACAAGTTCAACCAGAGAAAATCTGAAGCAACATTGAAATTTTAATATACATTTCTCAATTTTTCATAAGCAAATATTCAAAATAAAATAATGAGAGGATTTATATAATCTCATCTCTTTTTATACCTTTAAATCTAACTTTTAGACATTAAATGCCAATGGTACATTTACAAAAAGTTTTCTCACTCTAAGTCACAAAGAGAAAATCTCAGTAAGTTCCTCAGAGTAGTAATCATACATACCTTGTTTCTAATATCATGTGAGAAAACTAGAAATTAATTGCAAATTAATATTGTAAGACACATTATGGTTCTCATAAACAGAAGAAAAACCTAAAGCTTGTGATGGTTTGGAAGAGTTATGCATCTCAAAGTGACTCACTTACCTTCAGGACGTGATTTTCCCTTTGGTGAGAATGGAAAAGGTTCAGAAAATTCTGGTAACCAAACTTGGCTCAAGAAAGCCCTGGAAGAGATTTTTAAAAATACACATTTCTTGACCACAGCCTAAATTTTCCTAAATCAGCATTTCGACTTTTCACCAAGTTCCTAGTTAATTCTTCTGTAGCCAGCTTAACGCAAATCATCACACCAAGTGTTTGAGAATTACCTGTGCAGGTAAACCTTTAAAGAAAAAAAATGGTTAACCTCAGAATTAAAAGGACTCAATGGATTGCAAATGCTTCCGGCTTTCTTACAGTGTTTAAATACATGTAAAATAATCTAACAGATTCCTCACTGCAGAAAGAATGGGGAGCCTTCTGTACTTACTTGATGATGTGAAACAGTGGTCAAATCTCCTTGAGGGACAAAAGGTTCAATTCAACCAAGCTAGAGTCTTCCCTATGAGAAGCTGAAGGGTTGGCTGAAGACAAGCCCTGTTTAAATCCAGATTCACAAATCCAGGGCAATGTAATATTACAGACCCAAGGTCACTAAAACAGAGAGGGCAGGCATGAGATACTTGTGAGCTGACAGTTTTCCATTTCTCCTAGCACTAAAAATACCCTGATGATGTCTTGACACAGAAATCAGTGTTGTGCTGTAGGGTTTTCAAGGTTAATAGGAAAGTCTGGACTGTGTGGCTTAAGTGCCAGGTGCTGAAATGGTGATATTCTGTTCTAGAAAGAAATAATGCATACTGTTATGAACATGAGCACCACTGAATCTGGAATGTTACCTTTACATTTTAAGATACATTTTCACTAAAAATGATGGACATTAGAGGCCAGGAGGGGGAATGAAGACAGGTAGGTTAACGGGTATAAACATACAGTTTGACAAAAGGTATAAAGTTCTCTAGGTTAGGGGTTGTCAGGGTCCTGCCCCAGAGCAGCGTCCACTGAGACCTGTGGAAACTGGTGGCGATCAACTGAATAAATATAAAGGAAGGAGCGACACTAAAGAAAGACATGAGACATGGAGTAGAATTAAAAGTGGGACCTCAGGGGTCCATTGCCCATTGTGGGAACCCATCAATGGCCCAGAGTGTTTGCTCCACTCTGCTTCTATCGGAGTCGATTTGCCCAGAGGGTAAGATGAGGGAGGGAACAAAGACATCAGCAGTTTCTCAGATTGATCATATCAGCTCCTGTTGTTATTATTATTAACCTTAAGGGTGGCCTTCAATAATCTGAAATCTGAGCCTTGTATTGGGAGAGCTTCCCACTTGAGGTCACACACACAGATTTCTAGGGAGGTGTTAAACTCTGTTAGTTCTTAGTAAAATGCCACCGGCATTAATCTCGGAGAAATCAGTGGGAGGGAGGTATTTTCCTCCCTTCACCACCACAGAAGATTTTCCTCTGCAATAAGGGATATAAGCTCTTCTGCTCATATCTCAGACCTCAAGCTACTCCCTTGGTCTCTGCCCCAGGCAAATGCAAATCTCCACAATGGGTATCTGCTTTGCCTGTTTAATGGGCAGGAAATGCCCTAGAAGATGCATCTTTTCTAGGACTTGCCATCGCCTCTTCTATGACCATTATTCTCCTCAAAGTGCGCACAGACCCAGCAGGGTGTTTGTAAGCTGTATCCCCAACAGGCTAGAGTTTCAGAAAAGGCAAGAAGCTTGCTAGCAATGGCTAGCTTAAATGTAAAAGCTGACTTTTCTTTGTTTCAACTCACTCAGCTTACTTTTTAGTTTTCCTCTTTTTCTAGGGGTGCTTTCCTTTGCCAAGAATGGGGTCTTCAGTCCCCATTCTCCTAGCAGGGTGCGGTGCCTACCACCTGTCGTCCTAACTCTCTGGGCAGGTAAAGTAGGTAGATTGTTTGAGCTCAGGAGTTCCAGACCAGCCTGAGCAAGAGGCAGACCCTGTCTCTACTAAAAATAGAAAAAGTACCTGGGCAAGGTGGTGGGTTCATGTAGCCCCAGCCACTCGGGAAGCTGAGCCCAAGAGTTTGAAGTTGCTGTGAGCTGTGATATCTTGAGCCCAAGAGTTTGAGGTTGCTGTGAGCTGTGACACCACAGTTGGGCAACAGAGTAAGATTCTGTCTCAACAAAAAAAATAAAAAATAATAAAAATGAAGGTATAAAGTTCTATCATTTGACAGCAGAATATAGTCACTGTAGTTAACAAGAATACATTGTGCATTTCAAAGCTAGAAAAGAGGACTTGAATTGTTCCCGCCACACGGAAATGACAATGGATAATCCAAATACTCTGACTTGTTCATTACACACAGTAGGCATAGAACAAAATATCACAAGCTCCCCATAAACATGTAAATATTATGCATCAAAGAAAAACATATATTTCTAGTGAATGAAAAACACAATATGCTCTCTTCCCCCCCTGTTTGATAACCCAATACAAAGAGGCTCCAAAAGAAACTTTCCTTCTATTCAGATGATTTCAATGATATAAATTAATGTAAATAAAAAGTTCTACAAGCACCTACATGGCAGAAGTCAAACGACACGAGGAATTCCCACTGATTTGCGATTATTTACCACCTCTTGAGAATCCACCTGTGTCAGAGAAAAGCCTCTTCCCTCAGGGAATCTCATTCAAGAGCCAGATATTATTCTCATTTTTCTCATGCACAGGGATGCATATCAGCTTCACCTTAAGCATGGGTGCAAGTGGTAACACCTGTTGTACCCAAGCTGCAGGGTGGCCTAAAGCATCCAACCAGGAGAGCTAGGTGCAAAAGGTGGCATTAGAGCGGGAACTTGGGGAGGCAGAGTGTGAAGACATTGCTTTGCCTGCTTTTAAATGCCACCCGAGGAGGCGAGCTGGGGGTGCTGAATGCTGACGACACCTGGCTTCACTCTGTCACCAGAATATGCACACTCTTCCAAGCACCTCCACTCCTCCACTTGAGTGCCCTTCCCTGTCTCCTCATCTTCCCCTCTCAGCTCAAGCGTCCGTTCTCTGAGCTGTGTTCACTGCTCCCCTAGGTGGTCAGTGTCCCCCTTCTGCACACAGCGTAGCACGTGGTGAGCATCCCTAGAAGAGCATCTCCAATCACCTTGGGACTATTTGGGGGTCTTTTCCCACTGCTGGACAGAGAATGAGTTTATTGTGTATTCCTGATCCCCAGTAAGGGCACTGACTCCCCAGAGGAGAGCTTAGCAGGTTTCTCGGATCCTGTGAAGGTGAATTGCTACAGGAGGGTCCTAACCAAGGACTCTGGGATAAGGTGGGCAGTGACCGTAAGGATGCAGCTAGAGGAGAAAGAGAAGACAAAGGCTCCATGGTCAGAGTTGGGCTGCTCGTGTTGTGCAGAATTCTCTAATCTTTCATAGAACTGGAAACTCCTACTGCAACATTTTATTTTTAAACACCTTGGCAAAGCCTACCATTAGAGTTTGTGAGTGCCTTAGTAATTAGGAATGTTTAGCCGAGCAAAAGGAAAGAAGAGGCTGGTACTCCAGAAACTTGGTAGTCATCCTCCCCTAAATGTTTAGAGAACTGAAATACGAGAATGAGACCAAATGCATCCTGGATGGTCCCAGGGAGGGAAGAAAACTAACTGCAGGAATTCTAGAATAAGACTTCAGGTATCTTCTAATTCTATCAGGAATTTAGCTAACATTTATTGGGCACTCACTATGAGTAAACTTTAACACCTGTACAAGGAAGTTGTGGCAAGAAAGGTGTCTTAAAATGAGTTGACGGCAAATACAAAAGAAACAAAAGCAAACATTAACTATCTAACCCAGGAGAACTTAAAAAAGAGACCACTAACCACTAGCTACACATTAGCCCATTCATCAGATATTTGCTGAGGACCTGCCACCTGCCCAGGGCTGCTCTCAGGCTGTGGGTGACCCCGTCCCAGCACCTTAACACTGACAGGTGCGTTTGTGGAGAGTGATTTGATCTAAGTGTCTCATTCTGAGGTGTGTGATTCTAGGGAATACCTAAACCAACTTCCTTTTGCAATTTATGGTGAAATTAAATAATCAAGAGTTTTTTTCAGAGATCATTTCATAGTTTCGGGAAGAGTTAGAACTAATACCTGTGCCTCCAAGTAGCAGGGGATATTTTTTGTTTGTTTGTTTGTTTCCTTTTGTTCAATGGACTCTTTTAGCTGACTTAAATTTTTACAATCACATAGAGCAGAGTCCCCCATGGCTGCAGCAGTGGCCGAGAGGGAATGCAAGGAAGGAATAAGTAAAATCAGATGCAGAGCTGCAGCAACTCCCTTCTAAACATCCCATAAACGTGCATTTAGCTCATGTTTATTTTTACATACTTCACCAGAAAATAGCAACTGCAACGCCTCGTTCCTGATAGTCGCTTCAGGCAAAGAGGAGGCATAAAGCCTGAAAAATGCACAATAAACAAACAGGCAACAAGCCCTTTCTATACAATGCAGATTTCAAAACTTTCCCTCCAGTTTTCAGCCACAGCAGTCTAAAAGACTTGCAGCACACTCTGGGTGAATGTTAATGCTTTGTCTTGAATAGCAAATGTGACTGGAGATAAATTTATTTCCACTTAACTAAGAAAGTATAGTTTTGTTCCCAAACCTTAAACTATATATTTTTCCATTATATTCACTAGAAAGTTCTTTATGATGGAAAGTTTTTTTTTTCCTACCCCATTGATTCAGTTTAACAAACTGCTGACTTTTTATTTTATCAGATTATAAGAAATATTTTATCCCCACTTAATAAAATTCCTATGTGAAGAGAAGAGAGATAGACCTTGGCTGATTCCAGCTGCCAGCCATCTCTAAAAACTTTTCATTCTAGATTATTCCTTTAAATTATAAATGTTATTTGATGACTTCTCTCAATATCTCAAAGGCACGTCAGACTCAGAATTAAAGGCGAATCACATGGTGAACACTTCCGTTCAAAAGATCCTAGAAGAGGGCTCCAGTCCAGTGGGTGAGCCTCCAGCCTTCCATCATTAGAAGACCAGGGGCTACCCTTACCATCTCTCCATCTCTACTCCTTCCTTGACGCTGCTGATTTTGCCCCCAGCTACCTCTTGCACCTGTTCCCTTCCCTCTTCTGCCACCATGACTGCTGCACTCCTAGCTGGAGTCTTACATCCATTCTTATTTATATCCTATCGCTCTCCCCACTGTAGTAAAGCAATATTTTCAAAATAAAAATGGGATCATATCATTCCTCTATTTAAGCATTTGATGACTGTGTTTTCTTTTGAGTAGTAAATAGGCATTCTGAGGAAGGCCTCCAAAAAAATGTCAAGAATCATAAGATGGCCTTGGTCTGGGTCCTCCATCCTCACCTGTCCTCTGTGGTCATCCGACTCTTGCTTATTTCCAGTCTCTTAAAGGAGGTGCTCACTCCTGCCACAGTGCCTTTTCACATGCTGACTCTTAAGTCTGGAAAACTAACTCTTCTACTCTCAGTTCTCTCTGGCTTGTTCAAGTTTCCTCTCCTTCTACTCTTTGATTAATTATCCTTCTTCTAGGGTTGCCTTCCATGATATATCTCTCCTTCATAATTCTTACTACAACAGTAATAGTGTATTGTACATTTATGTACATATATATTATTTATTGTCTTGTTTGAGTAATGTTTATCCCTGCTACCTCTCTGAGGGAAAGGCTTATACTACATATAAGTTGTGGTTGACCTTATCACTAACATCTAGCACCATTTCTGGCATAAAAGAGACTTTCATTAAATTAATGAATGCATGAATACATAAGTGAGCAATATATTCAGGGTATGAGAAGCCAGTCGTCACTGTGAGGGAGGCCATCCAAAGTGATACTAATGACTTTGACTCCGTGCAGATGGAAAGTCACACGTTACAGGTGCGGCGCCTGCCAAGTCAGACACGGGGCTTCACACTCTTGTCTCATCTTGGCAACTCGGTGTCTTGTGCCAGGGCCTGTCAGTGCCTGAGTATCAGTTTCTCATCAGTAAAACCAGGCAATGAATGGTCCGCACACTGGGTAATGTAAGAATTGCGTGATCTATGTTTGCAAACACTCTGAGGGCCGTAAACCCCAGGAAATCCAGACTGAGGAGCTGGATTTGGATGACAGAGGCTTGTAGGAAACTGTAGGGAAGAGGGTGAATCCAGCCTTCAACCCCCCTCACAGGGGGCTGGGGAGCTGTTACCTGGTGTTTTTCCGAAACACAGCAACACGCTCCTGTTCCTGTTAAAAACGGCTAAAATTTTATGTTGGGTATATTTTACCATAGCGCTGGGCAGCTGTGACGGAGACCACGTGGTTCACAGAATCTGAAATATTTACTCTCTGGCTCTTCATGGAACAAAGTTTGTCAACCCTTGTTCTAGATTGCTGTAGACTCTGGCTATTAGGGCCTGGCTTCATGTGCCCCCAGCTACATACGCAGAAGAGGGAAAGCATCAGCCTGCCTCCTGATGACCCCTGCCTCCTCCCTGTCACCCATGTCAAGTCCTGTCTATCTAACGCTGGGGCCATTGTTTGTGAACCCTGGAATTTGTTTTCTGACTGTGTCCCTTAACTCCATGTAGTCCTTTACTTTTATAGGTCGTGTCGTGTAATGCACAAGGATCTTGTTTCACTCTAACTCCTTCATGAGGTAGGAAAAACAGGGACCATGACCACCATCAAACGACTATTCCTGCCACCCAGAAGATGTAGCCTCTGCAAAACATAAAGGTCAACGTGAGGCAAAAGACTGCTATTTATTAGAGTTTATTTATTATGGAATTTCTATGTGCCTCACTTTGTAAAGAGGGGAAGTCAAAGTTCATATGTCATGGAGATGTGAGGATAATATATGCAAAACACCTCTAGTTTCTGGCCCACAATAAACGTTTCTTGACAATTACTATTCTTATTATACATAACTGAGAAAATTAGAAAATACATAATTTTAAATGAAATTTACGTAAATTTATGATCTTTTTAAAAATAAATTACTTAAGTGCTATACCTCTAAGGAGTTGTATATTTTTAAAAATATTTTAAAGACTTCTTTTAACTTCTTCAAAAGTTTAAGAGAATCTGAAATAGTCCAATCTGTACGGAAATAGGGCACAACAAATATATGGGAGAAGAAAAATAATTTTAGGAATAAATTTCTACGACAGGGGTCCTCAAACTACGGCCCACAGGCCATGTGTGTTGGTGTGAATTGTATTTGTTCCCGTTTTGTTTTTTACTTCAAGATAAGATATGTGCAGTGTGCATAGAAATGTATTCATTTTTTTTTTAAACTATAGTCTGGCCCTCCAAAGGTCTGAGGGACAGTGAATTTGCCCCCTCTTTAAAAAGTTAGAGGACACCTGCTCTATGATAACAACTTTATACTAAAGGACTTTTAAGAATCATTCATTCTCTTTGTTTTTATAGCTATGACACTTGTATACAAATTTGTCTCCAACTTAGCTTTATTTCCTGTAATTTTCCATAAAACACTACATTGGACTTACTGTGTATTCTCATAAAACGTCTCAAATCATCGTTGAGTTACATTAACTCAGATACATTAATTTTATTCTGTACGCATATGCCAGTGATAGTATGACTTGCTTTCTTTGTTATCAAAAGTCTACCCAGTGGATGAGGTGGTGGTTGTAAAACATTTTGGATGTCCTTAACGCCATTGATTGATCACTTAAAAATGGCTAAAATTTTATGTTGGGTGTATTTTACCACAATAAAAAAGCCTAGGCATCCTGCTGGCTTGATTAAATGATCCTTTGGTTGTAAAAACCGACACAGATCCCCCAAGTCTGATTCGATCAGTTTTTCTCCCACATCTTGGACCCTTCCTTGTTCTTCCATTTCCAAAGCTTCTCACTTTGCAGTTTACTCTTCCCATGTCTCATCCTCCCCTAGAGTGTGTGTTCCCCGAGGGCAGCCCCAATCCGCTGTCTCTGTGTCTTCTCATACTAATGAGCACACACCTGCTGCTGTGTAAATATTTGTCAGGGACAGACAGGGAGGAACAGAGGGGGGTGGGAGGGGACTTCAACCCCTGCTGCTCACTCAGTGTCACCCAGATACAGCAGGAACAAGGGATGTTGGTTTCCACTGGACAGTACTGTCCTCATAAGATCCTCCAAAGTACCCCCTGCTCAATTTTGCTTTCATTTGAAAAATGGTATGTGTGATCATATAAGCTCCTTCTCCACAAATAAATATATCTGAACTCTTAGGTAACAATCTCCTGGAAGATTTTCATCATTTTAGGAGTCTCCACCCAAATACCATCAGAGACCTGGGAGGCAGTGTCTCCAAGCTGAGCAGTCCTGAACAGGACAGTGGCGAAGTCTCCATCTTGGACTGTGGGAAGGCCATTCTCTGCTCCAACACTCCATGTGCTCCCAGGCCAGGTGGAGGCCCAGAATCGCACGAGCTTCTGTTTTTTCTTTAAGCTAGAAATTGGCTCAGCAATTTTTAAACAAGATTCAGGCCAAACAAAACATACTTTGGGGAAGTTTGTGACCCTTCACACAGTATCACAAATACTTTTAGAACATCGATTATACAAATGCCTGGAAATGCACCCATTGGAATAAAAATAAGAATGAGGGTGCCTAATGCAGAAGATGAATTTTAGTATTAAATGAGTTGAGGTATAAAAGTACCTACTATCTTTCTGCATACATGCTTAATAAATATTAATTTTATTTTTTCCTTTCCTTTATCCTGCCTTTTTAATTGTGAAAAAAAGATTATTTGATTTAATATGAAAACATGTAAATAGAGAACCAAGAGATGAACCCAGCTACTTACCGCTATTTGATCTTTGACAAGCCAATTAAAAACATTCAGTGGGGAAAAGATTCCCTATTTAACAAACGGTGCTGGGTGAACTGGCTGGAGACCTGAAGAACACTGAAACTGGACCCACACCTTTCTCCATTAACTAAGATTTACTCTCATTGGATCAAAGATTTAAACTTAAGACATGAAACTATAAAAATCCTAGAAGAAAGTGCAGGGAAAACTCTTGAAGGAATCGGCCTGGGTGAATTTTTTATGAGGAGGACTCCCCAGGCAATTGAAACAGTATCAAAAATACACTACTGGGACCTGATCAAACTAAAAAGCTTCTGCACTGCTAAGAACAC
>CAUYRH010129516.1:0-12668 GCA_963574655.1 Perodicticus potto
ACAGGCGCCTGCCACAACGCCCAGCCATTTTTTTTGGTTGCAGCCGTCATTGTTGTTTGGCGGGCCCGGGCTGGATTCGAACCCGCCAGCTCAGGTGTACGTGGCTGGCGCCTTAGCCCGTTGAGCCACAGGTGCCGAGCCAGAAGGAGTATTTCTTAAGCAGCCCTAGGCACCAGGCACTGAATGAAACAAAAGATGCTCCAAGAGCTGATGAGTGCTGTCATAGCAGAACTGATGGCTGTAGTCACTGCTGGCTTAGAGCAAAGTGGGTCCAGAGGCCCCCAAGTCACCTAGAATCACACCATCCTGTTTGATAACCACTAGCCACATGAGATGTGCTCAGAATAAATTGAGCTGTGCTGTGAATGTTTGTGTACCAGGTTTTGAAGACTTTGTATGAAAAGGATGTAAAATATCTTGTTCATAATGTTCTATTAATTACCTGGAAAATTGATTTTTTTTTTTTTCCGAGACAGAGTTTCACTTTGTCACCCTGGGTAGAGTGCTATTGCATCATAGCTCACAGCAATCTCAAACTCTTGGGCTCAAGCGATCCTCTTGCCTCAGCCTCCCAAATAGCTGAGACTATAGGCACCCACCGTAACGCCCAGCTAGTTTTTAGCCTCTGGCACAGGCTGGTTTTGAACTCCTGAGCTCAAGCAATCCACCCACCTCAGCCTCCTAGAGTGCTAGGATTACAGGCTTGAGCCATTGCACCTGGCCTCCAAATTGACATTTTGGATATATTAAGTAAAATATAAATATTAAGTTCATCTGTTCTTTCTTCGCTCGTTCATGTGGCTACTAGAAAAATTTAACATACACATGTGTCCCAAGCTCTGTTTCTATTGGCGAGCCCAAGTCTCACATTCAGAGCAATGAGGCACCCCCACCCCACTTGGGGATGTTTCCTACCTATCCAATGTGTCTTTCTGTTTTTTACACGGTGAGCAGACAGGATGAACCCGTTTATGGATGAGGAAGCTCAGGGTGAGAGAGGCGAAATGCTGTGTGCCGTTTCTCCACACTGCCAGGAGCGGCTTGGTCTCCTTACTGTTGATGGGATCAGCTTTGTGTTGGGTGCCCTTTACCAGGGACCAACAGGCAAAGACCGCTGTGCTGGCAGAGCCCCCGCACCCTAGCGATGACCAGGAGGAGAATAAAATCCAGCCATCCTAACCCTCATGGTGTGCTTGCCATACCCAAAGTGCTTTAATGTATGGGTTCACCTCCTTAAGTTGTCTCAGCCCTTTGTGGTGGGGTCAGTTCTTATCACTGCCTCACAGGTGAGGTAACTGAGGCACAGAGAGGCTAAGGATCTTATGCAAGTCCACACCTAGGTTGCAGTGGTAACACAGTTTTGTTCTCTCCCCTGTGCTGGGCTGCCTCAGTTTCCCCCCTGTACCTATAGAGGAGAATGGGCCAGTTGGCGCCATGTGACTTGAACAGGTAGAGTGGAAGGGTGGCTTCGAAGCCACCCCCACAAAGGCAGCCTCCATCCTGAGTCACTGCTAGCTGGAAGGGTGTGGGTGTCCCCTGGGGCAGGCAGGAGGCCAGAAAGCAGTTCTCTCTGACTCTCAGATCGTTCCGCAGTGTAACCTGACAGCATCGGTCTTCCAGCCTAAAACTTACCTGTGCTCTCAAGATAGACAGCGGGGGGCTGTTGTCTTGATCCTTGTGAGAAGTGGCAACCTTGACCGAGGTACAGGCCAGCTGGAGGGACAGTTGGAGGAAGATACACAGGGCGTCTTGTGTGGAGCTAGCAGAAGGGGGACTCAGGATCTGGGACACTCCTCAAGGTTCTCAAGATCAACACTCAAGATCAACAGGGTAGACGAGTCTTCCCCACCCTCCCCTTCTGTGGTTTCCCTCCTGCAGACAGAGAACAATGCCTGGAGCAGTGGAAACACCCTGTACCCATCAAATCCCCAAACCTTCCTCCCTGGTTCCTAAGCCCAAACCCGAGACAGCTGACCTGGGTTGTGCATTTATCCCCACCCAGGCCTGGGCCCCCGCAGCTTTCCAACAGCCTCATCACCTGCTGTGTGCCCTACTGGAGGAGACACTTCCAAATATTGAGGCTGCTCAAGAATTCCTTGCGCCAGGGCAAGGCGACATCTATGAAGTGGAATAAGACGTGTCTCGGCTTGCGCCAGCATAAGCGGGAGTGGCGTGGGTGGCTGGTCTTTTTTTAGCTCCTTGGTACCAGTGGATTCTGACTTCAGGCTTCCGCTGCCGGCTTTTAGCAGCTCCTTAAAAGGAACCCAAATCCTTGGAGTGTGAACCCAGGTTGAGGCAGAGCCGGGCTCCCTACTGAGACAGTTACCTCCCCACAGCCCTGTAGTGTGCAGTGCTGCAATGATTCCCATTTTACAGCTGGGGAAACTGAGGCTTAAAGAGGCTAAGCCATCTGTAGTTTGATAAGAGTAGAGGCAGGATTTGACCTCAAGTAACCTGACTTTAGTCAGTGGTTCTCAACCCTCCTAAAATGCTGCAACCCTTTAATATAGTTCCTGTGGGTCGCGACCCACAGGTTGCGAACCACTGGTCTAGGGGCTTACCCCCCAGGTCATGAGGCCCCTCCACCTGCAGGAGAGGACCAGTGGCACCCACACACGCAGGAAGTGTGACCAGCAGGTGGGGAATGAGGCTCCCCAAGACACCCACGTCCTCCTCCTTTGCCTCCATGGTACGTCAGTGCTGTGTGGCTGAGCTGTACCAGCTCTGTCCCTGATGAGCATCCCTGCTGGTCCTCTGACTGGACCCTGAGCTGTCCTGGGCCACCCCTGGGCACCACACAGCTCTGCGTTCAAATCTGCACCTTGCAGCTGCCTCTCCGAGCCTCTGAGTTTGCAGCTGTGAGTTGCCACCTCTAAAGCAGGTCAGCTGTGGCTATTGACACCTGATGCTGTCTGGCAGCTCCTGCAGTCTGAGCACAGCCTAGGGCACACAGAGCCTCCTGTTCTAGGCTCAAGCCTGTGGGCTCAGACCCAGGAAGTCCTCATCTATTTCCGGAGAGTGTCCTCAAACCAGCCTTGGAGCTCCAGGGAGCCCCCCAGCCAGCCCCCCCAGCCAGCCTGGGCCCTGTTTTTCCCTCCTTGCACCAGGAGGAGGAGGCAAGAGACGATTCCCGAGAGAAACAGCCTCAGTCAGCTCATGGTGACCCCACTGGGCAGCCTGCCCCTGACCCACAGCCTGGCCTGAGCTGAGGGGGCTGTTTCTGGGGCCAGCTGAGACCTGGGTCCTGTCCAGGCCCTGCCCCATCAGCAATTTGAGGAGGGGGTTCCGGGCCAGGACAGGGGCTTCTCTCAGGCCTCAGCTCCCTACCTCATCCCCACCTGTCCAGGAGCAGGCGTCCTGAACTCTTTCCACCACTGCAGGCATCAGCTCCTCTCAGGGTTTGCTGGAAAACCCAGAATCCTAGAAGGATCCCCCGCCGCATACACACACACACACACTTTTAATAGTAAACTGTAAACTTTTTTTTCTCATTCCGCAGTTTGCCCCTAACGTCCCTGTTCTGTTCCCAAGTCCTACTCAGGCTCCCTCGCTGCAATTAGTTTTCATGTCTGTCTGTAGAGGGTCCTTGGTCTGTCCTTGCCTTTCATGACTGTTACCCTTCTGGGGTGACCCGGCCAGCATCCCACTGATCAGTCAGGGTTGGCCTGCTGGCTACTGCCGATGACATGGGGGTTTTGCATTATTGGGACTTGACGTCCCCACGGAAGGAAACTTGCGTCCTTCCCAGGACATCTGCCAGCAGGACCTCCATCTTGACACATCTCACCTTTGGTGATGTCACTTCTCCACTGTGAAGTGACTGTTTTCTAGAAAGAAGCCTTTTTTTTTTTTTTGAAACAGAATCTATATCACCCTGGGTAGAGTGCCGTGGCGTCACAGCTCACAGCAACCTCAAACTCTTGGGCTTAAGCGATTCTCTTGCCTCAGCCTCCCAAGAAGCTGGGACTCCATTGAGGCACCCACCAGAACACCTGGCTATTTTTTGGTTGCAGTTGTCATTGTTGTTTAGCAGGCCCAGGCGGGCTTGAACCCACCAGCCTTGGGGTGTGTGGCTGGCACCCTACCTATGGGTGCTGCCTAGAAGGAATCTATTTAATATATAGGACCAGGTCCCACAGGCAAGCAGGGGGCCCTAAGAGAGAAAGGGGATCAACCAGAGCCCCGAGCTGGTTCAGGGAGCAGCATGAAAGCAACGATCCCTTCAGGGAATAAGAACAAAATGAACACGTGTGACATGGATGAGTAGTCACTGTTACCATTGATGGGAGCCTTACGATGTACCATTCAGGAGCCTGGATAAAATAAATATTTGCTGAGCACCTCCCATGTGCCAGGCAGTTCTAGGTGCTGGTGAAATAGCCATCGATACCCTACTCCTGTTGAGGGCAGAAATGATTCTGAATCTGTTTTGGGGGCCTGGAAGATGCTGTGAACCTCCAGTTCAGTCCTTGAACCCCAAAGCTATCTTTGAAACTTGATTCAGGTATTTCCAGAAGTGATCCTGATTCTTCCCCCCCCACACACACACACCAACACACTTAACTAGGTAGCATTTATTACTCCCATTTTACAGATGATGAAACTGAGACTCAAAAACATAAAGTAGCTCCTCCACGGTCATGCTGCTGGTTGGGTCAGTCAGTATGTGAACCCTGTCTGGCTCTGGATACGGATGTCTTCCTTCTACACGGGCTGCCCCCTGAGTGACCTTGGTTGGGGTGGTGCTTTTTCGTCACCAGATTTGCTCATCAGGTGACAAGCGGGTGGGGCTGGATGGCTGCTGCTCTCAGCTCGTCCTGCATTGGTGTTAATTTCTGAGGAAGGAGAGAAAGAGCTGGGTGTGTCCTTTCGGCTGGTATTGGATGCCTCCTCTTCTCTGGGGTGGGTGACTGGGGGTGCATAGGTGTCCCCAGCTCAGTGGTTGGTGGCCATCTCCCTGGGAGGGATAGGGCTTAGGAGAGAGTGGTGGGGAAGGACTGTATCTCAGCCTCCATCAGCAGGGCTAGTGGCCCAGTAGCGCCACGTTGGGCTGTCCCCAGTTCATGGTTCGTTAGCCACATGAAAAGCCAGACCAGCCCATCCAGTTCCCAGCACTCCTGGGGTGAGTGCTACATGTTCTTGACCCTACCCACATTCCTGTGCTCCTGGCATGAGGCTCTGTGGCCCACCCCCGGGGACATGTGGTCAGCTCCTGTGGCCAGCTGGAGAGTGAAGGGCCTCTTATTCGGAACTCCAAACCCAAAGGGTGAGAGTACCGACACTGCCTCCAGAGGACTAGAGTCAAATCTCAGCTCTGTACTGCTTTCCGGCAGTAGGACTGTGTTCAAATTATCAAATCACTTTGTACCTCAGTTTCCCCATCGGTAAAATGGGGAGAACAATGCCACTTACTTCAGAGGGTGGTACCAAATAGTCAGCTCTCTGTGAGCGTTAACCAGCATCTCTTGATGGCTGGGAGCTATTTGGAGGTGGCCCAACCTCCTTGGTAAAAAGGACAAAAGGCTGAACCTGACCTGAGGGTGACGGAGGAAGAAACAAACTCCTACCAATTATAAATGGCACTCACCTTTTTCTTTGGTGACAGCTTTATTGCAATATAATTCACTTACCATATAATTCTCTTATTTAAAAAGTGTACTAAGCTTGGCGCTCATAGCTCAGTTGTTAGGGCACCGGCCACATACACCGGGGCTGGCAGGTTCAAGCCCGGCCTGGGCCTGCTAAGCAACAATGACAACTACAATAAAAAGAATAGCTGGGCACCTATAGTCCCAGCTACTTGGGAGGTGGAGGCAAGAGAATCGCTTAAGCCTGAGAGATTGAGGTTGTTGTGAGTTGTAACACCACGGCACTCTGCCAAGGGCAACATAGTGAGACTCTATCTCAAAAAAACAAAAAGTGGCTCAGCGCCTGTGGCTCAGTGGGCTAAGGCGCCAGCCACGTACACCTGAGCTGGTGGGTTCGAATCCAGCCCGGGCTGCCAAACAACAATGATGGCTGCGACCAAAAAATGGCCGAGCGTTGTGGTGGGCGCCTGTAGTCCCAGCTACTTGGGAGGCAGAGGCAGGAGACTCGCTCCAGCCCAGGAATTGGAGGTTGCTGTGAGCTGTGATGCCACAGCACTCTATCCAGGGTGACAGCTTGAGGCTTTGTCTCAAAAAAAAAAAAAAAAGAAAAAAGAAAAAGTGTACAATTCAGTGAGTTTTGGTATATTCACAGAGCTGTGCATCCATCACCATAATTTTAGAACATTTTCATTGTTCCAGAAAGAAGCCCTGTAGCCTTTAGCTGTCACTCCCCATTGCCCTCCCCCAGCCCCTGGCAGCCATGAATCTACTTTCTGCATCTGTGGACTTGCCCATTCTGGACATTTCATACAAATAGAATAACACATGGGTAATATGTGACCTTTCGTGTCTGGCTTCTTTTATTCATCATAATGGTCTTGGAGTCCATCCATGTCATAGCACGGGTAAGTGCTTCACTACTTTTTTGGTTGAATAATACAGATACACCATATTTTGTTCATTCATTGGGGACAGACATTTGGGTTGTTTCCACTTTGGGAAACAACTATTTTTTCCAACTATTATGAATGTTGCTGCCGTGAACATTTGTGTGTAAGCTTCTGTGTGGACATGGAGTTTCATTTCTCTTGGGTACATTTTTAGGGGTGGAATTGCTGGTCTATCTGATAATTGCTTAACTTTTTGAGGAACAGCCACGCTGTTTTCCACAGTGTTTACTCGTTTACATTCCCACCAGCAATAAGTGAGGGTTTATTATCTGTATCCTTGTCAACCACTATTATTGTCTTTTATATTATGGCCTTCTTACTAGGTGAAAAGTGGCTTTCTGTTGTGATTTGGGGCACTGGGCATTTCAAATTAATTTGTTAAGTACCTCCTATGTGCTGGGAGCCCTGAAAGATTGTCACATGGAGTTGGTAAGGACCTGCCTAGGTTAGAGTCTTGGCTGTGCCATCTAATTACTCTGTGACTTTGGGAAAGTTACTTAACCTCTCTGGTCCTCAGTTTCGACATCTGTAAAGTGGAGATAATAATATAATTACCCATCATGCTAACACCTACCTCACAAGGTAGTAAGGAAGATTGTCAGAAATGGGAGGAGCCTGGCACATAGACAGTAAACATTAGCTCATTCATACTAACATGGTAATGATGGTTGTTGCTGACCGCTGGCTCATGTGATTTTCCTAGCACCTGTATGAGTAGTTATCAGCCCAACCATTGATCATTTAGCTTCTGTAGCCTCTAGAGCAAGATGACCTGAGGGGAGAATCCCTCTTCACAAACTATGTAACCCTGAGCCAGTGTCTTGACATCTCTGAGCCTTGGTTTCCTCATCCATAAAGGGGATCAGGAACCTTTCTGGGGTGAGGAGGATATTGGGGAAGAGCCAGAATGTCTGCTGTCTGGCAAAGCACATGGCAAGTGTCAAATGACCAGGATGCCTTTGTGGTCATCACAAGACATCAGATGGGGAAACTGAGGCTCTATGAGGGTGGGGCACTTGCCTGGAATTGATTAGCAGTGTCCAATCTATTTTTTTTCTCTGTCACACATTGGAAAAAGAAGACTTGTCTTGGGCCACACATTAAAAACACAAACACTAACGAAAAAGTTCTGTGCGTACTTTTCATGATATCAGACACCACAGATAAGCAAAAAAAGTTCTCGCAGAATCAGCGTAGAGCCCGTGGGATGCAGATTGGACACCTCTAGTAGGCAATAAACTGCCCAATAGGACTGCTGCCCAATCCATCTGACCACAGGTCCGTGCTAACCTCCCTTGGTTTGCCAGCATTCTGTCCCACCAAGAACCCAAGGTCCCTGGGCTTTGGCCAGAAAAATAAGCCTGACCAGGGTGCGGCCCAGAGGTAGATTTCCTTGCAGAGCCCCAACCCCTCTGTGAAAAGGCTGGTTTGGGAGCTGGCCCCGTGCCTTAGGGTGGGGCTGGGCTCAGGAGGGACCCACACTGCTGGCCCTAAAGGTGCTATGTAGAGTCAGGGGCTAAATATTTGGGCTGAGACTCTCCACCTCTGGGTGCAGCAGGCCGTACTGATTGTCAGTGACTGGGGTGGGTCTGTGGGGGTCCATGGGGCTCACATTGTTCACGTGGCTCAGCCAGGGAGTAGGAGTCAGAAAATATGACTCAGCTGCTCTGGAAGCCCAGCTTATCCCTCCTTACCCAGATCCTCTACCCACAGTCCCTGCTTTGAGCCTTTCTAGCCACCCCACTGAGCACTGGCTTGTCTCCACTTCAGGACTTGTCAGAGCCTTTACTGTCTCAAGAACTTATCAAGGGCTGGGGTAAGGTTTTCCTAATTGCCTTGGGCAAGGACAGGAGGAAGGCGTAACTAGTAATACTGGGACTCTGATACCCCATTTTGCTCTGGTTGACTTTGCAGAAGATGCAGCCTGGGTCTTATTCCCCAAGACCCCCCCAGCTGCCACGTGTCCAGGCCTGGCAGGGAACAGGTCGTAGAGCAAGATTTGGGACCTGCCTGTGTGCTGCTGCTATTTCTGCCCCCACCCCACGCTGCCGCCTCCACTTCCCTTTACGTCAGCAGGACCGGCAGTCCTGGTCCCTGACTCCGGAGGTCATCAAGCATCCCCAGGGGGGACCTGTAAAAACAGTAACAACAATACAGCCTCCTGGACCCAGCTCTGCAGATTCAGATTCAGAGGGTCCGGGTTAGTGCCCTGGAATCTGCATTTTTCATGCTGCAGTGGGTAGGCCCCCAACACCTTGCCTTGGGGAATATTACTCTGCAGTGCTGGTGGAGAGCCCTGCCCTGGCCCATCCCAAGGGACACACCAGGAGGACCTTCCTCTCTCGTGGCCTCTCCTCACTGGAGCCTTCTTCCCAGGGAACCCAAAACTCCTCCTCGTCCAACAGAACCCAACTACTACCGCCTCCTCCAAGAAGCCTTTCCTGATCACTTCCTCCCCAGTCCAGTAGTCAGAAGGTTTCTCTGGGTATCCACAGCCCCTGTACCTGCCTCTGTCCTGTGACTATTTCTATAAACGCTGATTTCCTCTTGATCTTGGGGCAAACTCCCGAAGGACGAGGCTGTGTCTGTGTGAGGGACTAGGCCTGGCACATAGCAGGTGGAATAAAACATCTGGGTGCTTAGCTGCTCAGGCCCCACTGTGGAGTCACGTAAAAGGGTCTTCAATGGAGATTGGTGGGGTCAAGGTATAATTTTGACCATCACTGGTTGGCTGGGTAACCCTGGCCAACTTGCTTTCCCTCTCTGATCTCTGGTTCTTCCTTAGTTTAAAGAAGGCTCACCATGTGCCCAGCTCTGTGCAAGGCTGCTTGCTGGACACTCTCACTCCCTTTGTAACACTCCCTATCCCACCCCTGGGAAAGGTGCTGTTCCTCTATTCCATGTGGCAGGAAAGTGGAGGCACAGAGAGGCCAAGCAGCTTGGCCAAGACACACAGCCAGTAAGTGGCTGATCAGAGTCAAGATTTGAAGCCACAGTTAGTTCCAGAGCCAAAGTCTTAACTATTGTTATGGTAGCCTGTGATTCTAGGGGCAGGGGGCAGCAGACAGATGTGACAGAAGAGAACACAGGAACCCCCAGAGGAGAGAGACATGCAGGGTTTAAGCTTCTCTCAGTCTCCGAGAACATCAGGAGGGAGGCTGGGCCTGGTGCCAATGGGACTGTCACAGCTCCCTGACTCGAGATGTGAGTGAGAGCAGCTGGGCATCCAGCAGAACCTAAAGACACTTTTCTTTCTTTTTTTTTTTTTTTTGAGACAGAGCCTCAAGCTGTCACCCTGGATAGAGTGCCGTGGCTTCACAGCTCACAGTAACCTCCAATTCCTGGGCTCAAGCGAGTTTCCTGCCTCCACCTCCCAAGTAGCTGGGACTACAGGTGCCCACCACAACGCCCGGCCATTTTTTGGTTGTAGCCGACATTGTTGTTTGGCGGGTCCGGACTGGATTCGAACCTGCCAGCTCAGGTGTACGTGGCTGGCGCCTTAGCCGCTTAAGCCACAGGCGCTGAGCCAGACACTTTTATTTCTGTGGATTGTATTTGGGTGCTTACTTCACATGGAGACAGGGCTTGTGGTTTTCGGTTTACAATGGAGAGAGCAAGTTACCTTTTAAAAGTACATTTAGTTAACTATAAAAAGTAAGGAGGTTGACTCGGTTCTTGTACCCTCAATGAATCCCCAACAATAAAAAAAAAAAAACAGTCAGGAGGTTGAAAGGAAAATGTCAGGTGATTAAGAATAAGGTTGCTGGCCGGCGCCTGTGGCTCAACGAGTAGGGCGCTGGCCCCATATACCAAAGTTGGCGGGTTCAAACCCAGCCTCGGCCGAACAGCAAAAAAACAAAAAACTAGCCGGGCATTGTGGCGGGCGCCTGTAGTCCCAGCTACTCGGGAGGCTGAGGCAAGAGAATCGCCTAAGCCCAGGAGTTGGAGGTTGCTGTGAGCTGTGTGACGCCACGGCACTCTACAGAGGGCGACAAAGTGAGACTCTGTCTCTACAAAAAAGAAAAGAATAAGGTTGCTTAGTATTCCATGGTGTGCATGGCCCATGATTTGTTATAACTGGAATACCATTCAGCCATAAAAAAAGATGGTGACTTCATATCCCTTGTAATATCCTGCATGGAGATGAAACATACTCTCCTTAATAAAGTATCACAAGAATGGAAAAGCAATTATCCAATGTACTCAATACTAATATGAAGCCAGTGGACAATCTAATTCATGCCACATAGGAGAAAAACTCATTTCAATTCTAGTTGGGGGGAGGGACCATGTGGGAGGGGAGAGGGTAAGGGGTGGGGTGCTCTCACTGAGCGGACATGGGGTTGGGGGGTTTGGCACACCTTTTTATGTGTGGGACATAACCAAAAGAGGGACTCTACTTAACAAAATCAAATATCTTGACCTGGTTGTTTGTAACCTCACATGTAATAAATTTACTTTAAAAAAAAAGGCGGTGCCTGTGGCTCAGCGAGTAGGGCGCTGGCCCCATATACCGAAGGTGGCAGGTTCAAACCCGCCTGGGCCAAACTGCAAAATAGAGAAATAGCCGGGCGTTGTGGCGGGCGCCTGTGGTCCCAGCTACTTAGGAGGCTGAGGCAAGAGAATCGCTTAAGCCCAAGAGTTTGAGGTTGTTGTGAGCTGTGACACCACAGCACTCTACTGTGGGCAGCATAGTGAGACTCCGTCTCAAAAAAAAAAAATGTCTGGAATTGGATAGTGGTGATGATGCTTGCTCAACTCCATGTATACTTTAATTGGGTGAATTTTATGGAATATGAATTATATCTCGATTTTAAAAATATGTTGTGCTTTGCCAACAGGGCAAAATAGATGCATTAGAACAAAGACCCAAGAGTGGCTTCTCTGACTCAGTGAGTAGGGCGCCAGCCCCATATACCGAGGGTGGCAGGTTCAAACCCGGCCCCGGCCAAACTGCAACAAAAAAAATAGCCGGGTGTTGTGGTGGGCACCTGTAGTCCCCGCTGCTCAGGAGGCTGAGGCAAGAGAATCGCCTAAGCCCAGGAGTTGGAGGTTGCTGTGAGCTGTGATGCCACAGAACTCTACCAAGGGTGACAAAGTGAGACTCTGTCTCTACAAAATAAAAAAAAAAGAATGAAGACCCCAGTTGAGGCTGACATCCTCCAGGTGCTGTTTTGTCACTGTGACTTTAGCAACTTCAGCTGTGGGGATAGCTGAGCTCCCTCAGAGGCTCTGTGGGCAGCTCCTGCTCAGAGAATGAGCCGGGGACAGCCTGGGAGGACAGGGTGGGCCCCTTAGCCCACCCGTTCTTGGCTTCCCCCCACAGCATCTCCAACAAGGAGCTCTCAGAGCTGATTGAGCAGCTGCAGAAGAATGCCGACCAGGTGGAGAAGAACATCGTGGACACTGAGGCCAAGATGCAGAGCGTGAGTGACCCCTTCCTCCTGCCCCGGGGTGCCCACCCAGGACGACAGTCATGTCCGAGTCAGTGGTTCTCATCCAGGGGTGGTGCTGCCCCCACCCCCAGGGAACATATGACCCCCTGCTGGAGACATTTTGGTTGGCACAACTTGGGAGAAGGGTGCTCTTGGCATCTAACGGGTAGGGGCCCAGGACACCACTAAACATCCTGCCACACACGGACAGTCCTCCCACAAGGGTGACTAGCTCAGTCCGAATGATTGTGCTGCCAAGGTCAGGAAATTGCTCTGCGTGTAGCGTCCTCCATGGGAAGATGAACCTTCTTCCCAGGACCCCAGGGTACCAAGTTCCTGCCCTGTGCGAAGCTTCTCCCTGTGTGGAAGAGAACCATAGTCTCAGGAGCAAGGCCCCAGCTGTGCCCCTTACTAGGTGACCAAGGACAAGTAAGTCACCTTCCTGTCCATGACCGTGATTTCCTTTAAAAGGCTAAGCACAATCATCCCCGTCTGGCTGGGTGGTTGTTGAGATGAGACAATGCAGGTGGAATGCAGGACTCCATTATCATTATCATTTTCTTTTTTGAGATGGAGCCTCAAGCTGTCACCCTGGAGAGAGTGCCGTAGCATCACAGCTCACAGCAACCTCCAATTCCTGGGCTCAAGCGAGTCTCCTGCCTCCGCCTCCCAAGTAGCTGGGACTACAGGCGCCC
>CAUYRH010129518.1:0-31335 GCA_963574655.1 Perodicticus potto
GTTTGTTTGTTTGTAGAGACAGAGTCTCACTTTATCGCCCTTGGTAGAGTGCCATGGCATCACACAGCTCACAGCAACCTCCAACTCCTGGGCTTAGGTGATTCTCTTGCCTCAGCCTCCCGAGTAGCTGGGACTACAGGCGCCTGCCACAACGCCCGGCTATTTTTCTGTTTTGCAGTTCAGCCAAGGCCAGGTTTAAACCTGCCACCTTCAGTATATGGGGCCGGCGCCCTACTCGATGAGCCACAGGCACTGCCCTGCTTTCTGTTTTAAACAGGACAGTGGGACAGGCTTCTGGGAGAAGTTAGTAGAAGAACGAGACCCCAAGAAGGCAAGGAAAGACCCACACAGAATTCTGAAAAAGCAGCATCGCAGGCACAGGAACAGCTAATGCAAAGGTCCTGAGGCAGGAATGTGCTTGATGTGTTCAGGAGCCAGCAAGGCCCTCATGTGACTGGAACAGAGTGCTGGGGGGGAGGGTGTTAGAGGAAGTAAGGCTCAAATGGATCACGTGCAGCCTTAGCTGTGAGTCAAAGGTGACCTCTGTAAGGGTTTTGTGCCAAGGAGGGACAGGATGCAACTTCAGTTTAATTGGATTACTGTGCTGCCAAGTGGGAAAGGGAGTGTGGAAGGATGAGGATGACAGCAGTGAGCCCAGGGAGGAGGTTCTTATGGTCACCAAGGCGAGCAATGACAGTGGCCTGGCCCAAAGAGGCAATATTAGAGAGGATGAGATATTGTAAGATTTGCCTGACACTTAGGGCGGGGAAGGTGGCTGTCCCTTTTCTCCCAGGGCCTGAGCGCTGTTGGCAGTCCCAGCCCAGGTGTCGGTGTTAACCCCAGGGTACACAGCCCTCCCCAAGCACCTCCTGCAACCCAGACCCCTTGCAGGCCACCAGCCTTTCATCCTGCCAGCCCCTACAGGGAGAGGATGTCATGACTCCACTCTACTGCAGTGAAACCCAGATACAGGCAGGCTGAGGGTCTGCCCAAGATCACAGAAGCTGATATGCAAGAACAGTGGGACTTGAACCCAGTGTGCCTGCCAGATGCTAGTTCTCAGCCTGCCTCAAACTAAAAGCAATTTCTGGAAGCCAGACCTGCAGGAACTGCTAGGAGAGCTTTATGTGCCACAATTTGTTTCATTTATTTACTTATTTATTTAAGAAATGAGTCTTGCTATGTTACCCAGGTTGGCCTCCAACTCCTGGGCTCAAACAAACCCTCCTACCTCAGCCTCCCGAGTACCTGGGACTACAGGAGTGCATCATCACACCCACCCGCATTTTCGTCTGTGCCTCCTGTGTGACCAAATGCTCCGTGTGGGCAGGACCTGGGTGTGTCTTGTTCTTGGCAACGTTGTAGACACCTAAAAATTAGTTTTTGAGTGAAGGAGTGAATGGAAGTATGGACAGATGGACAAACAGATGGAGAGACAGACAGTCCAGGCCCAGCCATGCTCCTGGTCTTCAGGCTACACAAGATCTTGTCAAGGACAGACAAGGAAACGTTGCCCTTTCAGCATCTGGAGTGGAGTTCCAGGGAAACAACCCAGAAAAAACCCCTGA
Source organism: Perodicticus potto (assembly GCA_963574655.1). NCBI lineage: Eukaryota > Metazoa > Chordata > Mammalia > Primates > Lorisidae > Perodicticus > Perodicticus potto. The sequence goes on from CAUYRH010129518.1 coordinate 1,569, forward strand.
ATATGTAGGTTCAGGTCTCTATGGTGCCACTTCCTAGCTATGTGGCTTAGAGCAAGTAACTTTGCAGGTCCTGTGTGTAAAATGGTACCTGCATCACAGGACTGTTCATTCACTCCCTCAATGATGTTTCCTGAGAATTTGCTGCACTCCACGCACCACTGGGAGAAATAAATGAACCTTTCTTTGCCAAAAGTTGTGGACGTAGTACGTGGTGAGCCCTGTTTGGGACAGTTATTACCCTGTTGTTCTCACTGCACTGGAATTTTGCTAAGTTGTTGGCAGCCGTTGCGCACACACCCAGGCCTGAACTGTCCATCACCCCAGCCCAGCTGATGGAATGCAGGAAAGCCAGCCTGGCTGAGAACTGTTTCTTGGAGGCGCCGCCCCTTGCCCCAGCCTCAGATAATTGGCCCAATACATCTTGGCATCTGAAATTTACATACGGTGCAGGGAGTGACGGATGGCTCTGGTAACCCAGGCTGTCTCTCAGCTGTGGCTCGAGTTATCCATCTTGAAGGGCTGCGGAGCAATCTGTCTTGTCTTGTCTCCTTGCTCATGGCAGGCCAGCGTGTGCTAGGTCATCCCCCAGAGCCAGGCCTCTGAGGCCCCTATGAAGGCAACATTCCCAGCCTGCTCCTCAGCAGACCGAACAAGTCTCTGTGCTCTAACTTCACCTGAAACTCTCCTCGGTGTTTGCCTAGGGCTCTAATGGCAAAGTCCTGAATAGCTCTGTGGGCCGTAAATGTGGGATGAGACCATGGCTCCCATAAACGCAGCCCTACCTTGGTCCTACCGCAATTCCACAAATACTGATTGAATGCCTGCTGTGCACCAGGCATTGAGCTAAACCACTGGATACAGCCGTGAGCAAGAGCGACACCTTTCCCACTCTTGAGGCATTCTATTGGAGGTTGTCAGCACTCTAAAGACCCTAGACACAATTCCAGTCCTTTGCCTATTTACAGCCGGGTTCTCAAGAGGTCTTCACAATAACCATGTGGATATGGAGTTTTACCCCCATTGTACAAGCCTAGAAACTCAGGTCAAGCCACTTGTCCAAGGTTATGCTGCTGGTGAGGTGTCAAAGCCACAGTTTGAACCTAGATAATAAGAACTTTTCTAGGCAATGAGGATATGCACATGTTAAGAAGAAAACTCAAGAATAGGGAAACCAGTTAGGGGGGGTTTGCAGTATCTTCATTTCCTTTCCCTGAGATGCTTGACTTCTCTATCTGACAAACTCCTCAGCCTTCCATTGCTAGGTCAGACGTTCCCACCACAGTGACTGTTTCTCCCCGTCACAGTAAGTCACCTTGCTCTCTGTATTCCCTTCACACTTCATTTTTACTTCTCATAGCATATTTAAACACAGTATAAGAATTGATCTATCTCTTCCACTGTACTGTGAACTCCTCAAGGATAGGGACTGTGTCAGTTGGTTTCTATATACCAGTACCTAGCATGGTGCCTGGCACAGACCTGAGGCCAATAATTAGCTGGGTGCATGACTGGATGGAGACAGATGAATGGACGACTGGCTGAGTGATTGGGCAGGTGGGCGCTGGACAGTCTGTTGGACGAATAAGTGAATGAATGATCCTTTGGAAGATGGATGCTCATTTAGGTGAGTGGAGGGTTGGTTGGTTGGATAGATGAATGATTGGATGAGAGGATAAATGAAGGGTCAGCAGGGTGACTGGATGGAGGTTGGATAAAGGACCTCCAGCCTGGGTAGCTCCTCAGTGTGTACTGGCAGCCCCACCCAAGTTGAGGACCACACCATGATTTAATTAAAACTCTACCTCTCCTTTACCTGATCAGTTTCCATGTCCACCTAAAGGCAGTACAGAAGACATGTTAGGGTTTTCTTCACTCTACTCCAACCCTGCACTGGTGGTAATTTCTTAGCATGATGGCCTTTGTCACTTTTTACCAGAATTACTTATGCCCTCACTTTCTGGTTTCTGAGCTCGTCTCGTGGAGGGTGCAGGCTGTGTCTGGTTTATCATCGTTGGTTCCCCTTATTTAATGCCTAGCATACCAGAGATAAGAACGTTTGGATGGATGGGTAGGTGGGCAGGTGAGTGGATAGATGAGTTCCGAATCTTGGGTGGCATCTCTGTACATAAAGTGAAAGCAGACTTCCTGTTTACATTGGGGGTAGGGTTAGTGATTGCATTGGAAGTCATAATCACTGCTTATCTTAGTTTTTGAGACCTGGGCTAGAATCTCAACTGTCACCTTATATACATATCCTTACAGGAGATAATATGCATAAAGTACTTACTTAGCGCTCTCAATAAGTATAAACATAAAGATAATAATATGCACTCAATAAATGTTAACCGAGCTATTATGTTCTATAAGGATCTTCTGTGTAAGATTTCACTTGAAGAAAAGGTTCTAGGGTTAAAAAAAAAAAAAAGAAAGAAAGAAAGAAAGAAAGAAAGAAACTGGGCTCGGCACTTGTGGCTCAAGCAGCTAAGGTGCCAGCCACATACACCTGAGCTGGCAGGTTTGAATCCAGCCCAGGCCCACCAAACAATGACGGCTACAACCAAAAAATAGCCAGGCATTGTGGCGGCAGGCACCTGTAATCCCAGCTACTTGGGAGGCAGAGGCAGGAGAATCGCTTGAGCCCAGGAGTTAGAGGTTGCTGTGAGCTATGATGTCACAGCACTCTACCCAGGGTGACAGCCTGAGGCTCCGTCTCAAAAAAATTAAAAAATAAAAAATAAAAAGAAACTGATGGCAAATATCAGAACGAGTTAACAGGGGCATAAAGGAGATACCTAGACTTAGGTGTCTAGGAAGCCTTTTTGGAAGAGGAAACATTTAAGCTGAAAGACAAAGGATGAGTAAGACCAAGCCACAAAGGCAGAATGAGATCATTTGAGTTGAAGGCAAAGGAGTCCGTGGAGCTATGGAATTGGGAGGTGCTGGTGCATTTAGATTCCTGCAGGGAATTTGATCTGTCTGAAAAGGAAACAAGGAATAAGGATGACAGGAGAAGCCAGCAGGGACCCAGTGCTGCTTAAGGGTGAGGAGGTTATCCTAGGCCAGGGGGAAGCCATGGCCCAGCTTTGAGTCAGGGAGGGATATATTGAGGAAAAGGTGGTTTCACTTCATGGTATCACTTCAAAACCTGGGGACACCTGAGGTCCTCACTTCCTTAACCTCCTACCCCCAACGGTCACTGCAGCTTTTTAGAAGGTTTCTTCTCAGAGTTGGTATCAGGATATGACTGAGTAGGGGAGCATCTGGGGCTGAGAAAAGCATGGGTACTTGCAGGGGAGTATTCACACGTGCAGGTTGTGCCTCGTGTGTGCTACCCTGAGAAGACTACAGCATCTAGCTCAAAGTCTTGTATATAGTTGACTCTTCAGGATGAGGTGTGAAATTTCTTTAAAAACTGAATGTTCTTAGCTGGCATTGTGGCAGGTGACTATAGTCCCCAGCTACTTGGCTGGGGAGTGGGGAGGGCTGAGCAAGAATATAGCTTGAACCCAGGAGTTTGATATTTCTGTGAGCTATGATGCCACAGCACTCTACCCAGGGCGACAGAGTGAGACTCCGTCTCAATAATTAATTAATCAAAGATAAAAACCAGAATGTTCTTATAAGACTCCCAATCCCTTCTGGTTGGGGAAATGTAGGTAAATCAAGAATGCTCACATTGCTTCTCCATAGATAACCCATAGTTTTCCTTCCCTGGTTAAGACTCACCCTCCTCACCAGGTATGTGACAAGGGCAGGAACCCAAAGCTATCTGTGTCTGTTTCCACATGTTTAATGTGGGAGAAGCCAGGTGTGGTGGCACATGCTTGTAATTCCAGCTACTTGGGAGGATGAGGCAGGGGGATTGTTTGAGCCCAGGAGTTGGAGGTTACAGTGAAATAGGATTGGACCACTGCATTCCAGCCTGGGCAATACAGTAAGACCTCATCTTTTAAAGGAATGAATGGATGGATGGAGAATCAGGTATAATTAGTGTTTGCTAAAGTGTGGGACACACACGCCCTGATACATGAGATTGTAAGTAGTAAGGAGAACAGGCATTAGAAGGAATTGACTCAGGTCATGAGGAACAGTTGTCCTTTCTCATTTCTCTTTCATCCTTTCTCATTTCATCAAGCAGAAAGTCTCTGTTGGGTACTACATTCCCTTTAACACCCCTCCACCACTTGCTCATTTTTTATAACAAAATCAGACAGCCATGCTTTGGTTTCATTGTACTTTTACTTTAATGGCCACCATCTGTTTATGATGCAAGATTCTCTAGTGGCAAAAAAGAAAGTGTCCTTTTCAAATGTACCTATTTAGATTTAAAAAGGAGGGAGACATTATATGAAGGTCAAAAAGAGGCAAATTTTATCTATGATGCTAGGCCCAGAATAATGGTTACTTTTAGGGGATTCTGGCCAGAAAGGGACACAAGGGAGCTCTCTCAGGCACTCAGGGCACTAACATTCAATATCTTGATCTGGGCAGCAGTTACTAGGGTGTAAAAATTCATTAAGCTGAATATTAAATTAAAGCTATGCATACTCTCACTCAAAAGAAATAAACAACGAGGGTCAGTTTGAAGATAAATATTAAATATCTATATAATGGCAAAATTCATGCAGAGGAACTTGTGTGGTCAAAGTTTGGACAGCAATGACTTGGCAACCTGGAGCATTTCTTCTGACTTGTAGGTTCTAAGTATCTTGCAGCTCCCAGTCCCAGGATTGTCCAGCACAGTGATGGCAGGCACTCTCGGAGGTAGGCGCACTCATAGAGCAGGGGGCACTTCCAATGAGGACTGCGGATGCCAATAGAAGAGTCCCTTCCCCGGAGTCCCAGTGTCTTCCTACAGTGCCTGGTCCTAAGTGTGGCTCAGTCTCAGCTTCCTTTTCCTCTGTGCATTGGCCCGAGTCTCAGCTGCATCTATCATCTGTTTCAAGCTCATTAAAATTATTTCTTTTTAGTTGCAAATGGGCTGTTTATGATGATCATTATTTGAATGGTCTGCGCCAGGCTCCGGGCTGTCTGTCTGCTGCTGATGGCCAGTTAATCAGATGAGTTCCCTCCCTGCCTGGGCCTGGCCCAAAGTCTGGGGCTGTGTTAATCATGGCTCCCCCTAGGGCTGGAGGGCTGGGGGACAACGTGAGAAAGCTCCGACTTCTGCTTGATTATCAGAGGCGAGGCCCTGCTAGCTGTGTGTGTGGTAGTTTGGACACGAGTTCAGACCAGTGCTGGTTTATGTTTATGACAGAATTTTTTGCTGTCCCTTCAAAATAAATATAGTGCCATGAGCTTTTAATTTTAGATGGGTTTATTTTAAAAGACCCTTGTTGATGAGGTCATTGGCCCTGTCTCTTTGTTGATGCTCAAATATCGGATGGGAGGAGTAGTTTTTAATGTCTTTGCTTGATACAGTAACAGTTGGCAATAATCTGTCAGTCTTCCCTTTTTAAGTAAAAATTTTACTGACTTGTAAAATTTAGAATTCTTGGAATCATTGATCTGGTGGGGTGTTTTCGGAGCTCTCAGTTTTTCGAAATGTAAGATTGATATCAGCCAATGTTTGTTGAACACCCGTTACTGTGCTTGACACTTGATATGCTTATATCATTTAAAACAAGCTCCCTGAACACCCCCCAGCTAATAAGGAAGTGGAGCAGAAGCCTGCTGGAAAGCAGGGCATTAAAAATTTGCCTTTATAATCCACCAAGGAGATAATCCACCCTTGATTATTAGAATTGACTATAATTTATTTCTGAGTCCCTGCTCAAATCAGCCTACAGACACATTAATGTGTTTGTTCCACAAGATGATGTATGTTAGGCGCTTAGCATAGTGCCTGGTACATGTAAGCACTCCATAAATGGTAGTTATGATTATTATTTACTATTATTTTTGTTATTAGCATGTTTACTGTAGAAATGTAATAAGAATTCAGGGTTGAAGGATGAGCATAGATTTAGGCAACATTGAGAAGAAACGTGGATATCAGTGACATTGTCAGTTCTCGAAGGCTGAGCAGGAAAGACTCCAAGGGCTGGGCCTGTGGTGGGACCAGGGCTGGGGGCATGCTCATGCCCTCCCACCTTACCTGGCTCTGCTCTCACTGTAGGATAGACAGAGCAGATGTCCTGCCTGTCAGATTTTCTCCCACCAGTGTCCTGTAGGTGCAGGCGGAAGGAGCAGGCATCATTGTCTGATCAGTACCTCAGGCAGTTGGACCTCTCCTGCTCTGAGATTTCCTTTCAGAACCTGGGTTGGATGTTTTTAGCAAGGAGTTGAAGTCCACCCCCCACTAGGTATATGGGTTGTTGTAAGTGTGCGGAGATACAGTGTCCCTGAGATAAGAATATAGTGTCCAGTACATGATAATCTAAAACTGAACGATATAAATCTAAGTCCCAGTTGTGTGTCTTATAGGAATGTAAAAATTACATCTTTGGCTTGGTGCCTGTAGCTCAAGTGGCTGGGGGCACCAGTGACATACACTGGAGCTGATGGGTTCAAATCCAGCCTGGGCCTGCCAAACAACAACTATAACCAAAAAATAGCCAGGCATTATGGCGGGCACATGAGGTCCCAGCTACTTGGGAGGCAAGAGGATCGCTTAAGCCCAAGAATTTGAGGTTGCTTTGAGCTGTGACACCATGGCACTCTACCCAGGGCAACAGCTTGGGATTCTGTCTCAAAAAAAAAAAAAATTGCATCTTCATCTTTAAGAAAGATGAGAAAAACTGTGAGCACTCCACTACAACTCAAATTGACCATGGCACTCCAGTGTTCTCTCACCTGCCAAGTGAGATTCTGTCCACCTGGCTGCACCAACTGGTTAGGTTTTATCTACCTTTGTCTATTTCTGCAAATACCCATCTCTCCCTAGTCGTAGCTTGCTATTTTGGTTATGGTCAATTGTGGTTTCTTTATTGGAAACTGCAATTAGTTTTAAATAATAACAAACCAAAGTCTCTTTTTCCTCTCATGACATCTTGTTCCTTACCTGACTCAAAATCCCATGGGGCTTTTAGACAAGAAACCCCTCATGCGTCCCCCTCTTCCCCCGCCCGCCCCCCCCCCTCCCCGCACCTCTGAGTGGGAGTGCCCGTGTGCTGTGGCGAGAATTGATTTCAGCACCCTGGAGAGCACCAGCTCCCTCTCTATTTGAATAACTACTTTGCTGTCTCTGCCATGTCCCTTCTAGTCTCATGATTTCCTGAAGAGGTTAGACATTTCTCCACAAACAGAAATTTCTTCCTGGATTTCTCCAAAATGCTCCATACGCCAGAGACACTCATTCCAGGTTTATGGTGCTGTGGTGAATTGCCATTGAGCAAATTCACCGACTCTCAGACGTGATATAAGACAATTACCATGCATTTCGTCTCTTGGAGGGAAAAGGATTTGCAGCGGGTTAATAGTACTTTTATTTCATTATCTAATGGTGAAAGTGTTTCATCGTGTGTGCAAGATGAATGTGTATTAGCAATGACAAATGGGGTCTTTCAACGCGGTCTGGGCCTCAGCATACATATGTTAGATTAAAGAGTTCACCCTGGAAATACACTCCCGCATCTGCGTGTATGTTTTTAATAAATCTGATTGCAGAAATTTATTGCATCACCAGATTTAGGAAATTATGGGACTTGATTGCTGCAAATATAATCGGGTGATATATACAGAAATGCTCTTCGAGTTATGGTCCAGAAAAAATCCCCATCTCGAGATGGTGCAGGAAGGCAGCAGACCACATAAACAGAGCATTTCTTGAATTATGCAAATGAAATCTATGACAACTCATGGTAAATTGTACTCTCTGTGTGAAACTGCCACTGTTAAAGTGAAGAAAGCTTCAAGAAGGGCGATCAACTATGTGTGTACGACCAGCAGACATTGCCTGTTATGTGTATGCAAGCTGACGCATCCCCACTTCCATCCCTTTCTCTTTTTTCCCTTGCTTTACATCCTTTAAAAACCTGGTCTGATGCCTTCCTTGCACACAAGTAGGCAGAGCACCTTCCAATCCATTTTTTCTGAATCCAGAAGTCTTCAATGAAATATTTCTTATACTTGAAGTGAACCTTAAATGATTTACTGCAGGATACACAAAAGGTCAGCTTGCTTCTTATTGGCACCTTCATTTTTCCAAAATCTACTGAAATTAAAAAGCCATCTATATCTTAAAAGGCGTATTTATGAACCTTTAAGTGTAAGTAAGTCATAGTTGGAACAGTTCCCAACTCTGATATATGAAAGCTGTCGACAGCACTTTCTTACACTATAATATGCCCATACAATATGCCGCACTTTACTATTTTGACATGGTTTGGAGATGTTTTCTACAGTTACTGACAAGCTTATGCCATCATTCCTTTGGAAATTTAAGAGGTGGGGCAGGGGGTGGGAAAAAGATGAAAAAAAAACCCCAACTCCACCCAACTTTGTATAGGAGGATATTGATCTGGCCCAACTTCCGATGAGCAAAAAAGCTGTCCTGAATTTTTTTTGGTTGCATCTCCAGTTTCGTAAATTATTCATTTGTGCCAGGAGTCAATATCCTGTCTTTTCTCAGCTTTGTAAGTTAAGAAAACTTGTTCAGAATGCTGTTTTGAATGATGATTAAAAAGGAAAAAGAGGAAAAAAATCTTTCTCTTTTCTCTCCCTCTCTCTCTCTCTCTTTTTTTTTTTTTATTGTTCCAGAAGGAGCTTAATTCCGTCGCTTCTGAGCTGTCTGCACGGCAGGAGGAGAGTGAACATTCTCATAAACATTTAATTGAACTCCGCCGGGAATTTAAGAAAAATGTACCTGAGGTACAGTATATTTGCTGTTATGGAATTAACTCAGTAGGAATGCAGATTTTTCTCTGTTCAAACTATATTTTGCAAACTGTAGACATAAGTGACTAACAAGAAAAGAAGCTAATTAGCCCCAAAGAAAAATTACAGCCCCAACCTTTTGATGTTTCCCAGTATAGTGGTGCTCAGCGGTACTGACTAAAGGAAGGGCAGAATGCTTCTCTATTAAAGTCATTATTTTTTAGGCCACTGTGAAATATCCATTCCCCCCCCACACACACACACGTACAAATTCATATCTAAGTTAAATGCTTGGCCTTGATGACAAAAACAATTGGCCTAGAGTTCTTAATTTTATTTTGCTTTTCCATTGGCATTGGAAGGCAGCTACAATAGATGCTCTACCACCCTCTTCAGGTCTTCCATTACTAACCATCTCTGAAACCTCCCTATGCTCATTCTTCCCTGTCCCCCCTTCCTTGCAGTTCTACCAACCAGCTTTGTCTTTCCTGTGTATCATGGGGGTCGTCCAAAGAATGACCAGACCCCAGCAATGCAAGGACCCCCAGAGGAACAGACAAGAACAGACATGTGTCTGTTCTTTACAGAATGTGTGAATTCTTTTCCCTTCTCTATCAGGGCCCCCTGTTGCTTCTTGAATTAAGGAGGAAAAAATGTTGGAAATAAACACAAAAAGGAAAAATAAAGCCCTCTGACGCTATATAATGTTGGCAGGGATGTGGCAACTCAGAGCTATTATGAGAAATACATCAGGGGTCTCCAAGGTCAGACCTCTCCCAAAGCCAATTGTGTTTCCTTCTGATCAGCAGCTGGTTAATATCTGTCCTTACCTGCTCCGGTGTGCTGGATCTTGGAGGAGGGTGAGCAGAGTTTGACATTCAGATGAGAGACGTTGGTTGTACCAGTTACACTTTGCCTGTCCAAATTAGCAGAGGCCTCCTGTTGCTTCTTACCATGGGGGAGGGGTGGGCCCAGCCAGGAATCAGGCCATGTGAGCATAGAGTGGTTGAGCCTTTGCGTCAACCTCAGTCGCATAGCTACAGAATCCTTCTCATACAAGTCATAAATATCTCTGGTTGACAAGAGAGGAGACTAGGATCTAGCTAGAATTTGTCCACAGAGCAAGTCTAGAAGAAATCTTAGGTTTGAGGGCTTAGAGAGCATACGCATGGAAAAGAGACTTGAATCTCAGATCAGAGTGTCTCCTATGTTGTAACTTCAGGAAGGCCAAGCCAGATCTTTAATCTGGCTCCAGAAGCCAAGAAGCCTTAGGTAATGCTAAGGTTTCCTCCCTTCCCTTTTAGAACAGAGCATGGCTTGTCTGCAAACTAATTTTCCTCCGCAGAATGTGGGCACCTATGACTGTCCATTCCCCAGGAAGCAGAACTGAATTAGCCACAGGTCCTCATAGCCCCACATACTCCGTCTCTGGTCTACTCAGACTCTCCATCTCATCCTTATTCCTCTCACCCAGCAAACTTTCTCCCCGGGCCATGCAGGAGCCCTTAGGTGATGAGGGAATTCCAGGCCAGGTTTTAAGCCTTGGAGTTCAGCTTACATAATTTTAATACTGCATAATTATGCAATTATGTAATTAGGAGGAATAAGTTTCCATTCTTATTATAGTTGTGCCTCAGAAAATTCTCATTTTTGGAACGTGTCTCTCCTGATATGGGGAGTCTTGCCAAGGCTTTATTTAAGAGCATCCTTTGGCTGGTGCCTTTGCTCAGTATCTCCCAGCAGCATAGACATCAGGGCAGTGGGCTTCTAGAAAGAGTTAGCGTTAGCTCAAAGTGCTGCCAAACTCTTATCCTTCCAAGGGCACTTGGAGTTGAATCCCCTAAGTTTGCTTGAGTGTGGACTTATGAAAAGAGTCTATTTGGGGAGTCTGCTGACCTGGCCTGAAGGCCCAGCTTTGCTATTCACTTCTTGCATGACCTTGAGCAGGACAGGTCCCCTCGGGACTTCGATTTCCCCTTCTGTAAATTCAGGGGAGTGGGTAGATGGTTTCTGAGATCCCACAATATACTGACATCTCCTGAACCTAGACCAGAGGTATCCTGCTAATATATTGTTTATTTGGTCTGTTTCAAACTTTAGAGTAAGTTGCCAACATTTAGTATTGCAGAAGATTTCACCTGAAAATAGAATTTCCAGTATTGGAGGCTATTTGGTGGATATCACAACCCAGAGGTACAAGGTGCCCGTGCTCAGGTATCAGCCAGAACAGAATGTACAACACATTTGAGAGGGCGTGTGTGTCCCAGCCTGCCTCCCTCATGTCCACTTCCGGCCTGGCCCGGTGGACATTTGAGTTCACAACCTATGACCTAGATTCTCATGTTTCCTTTTCCATGGCTCAGCTGGGTGCCCACATCTCCTTGGGATCCAGTCCACTAGGTCCACATGCACTGCCTGCGTCCCTCCTGAAGATCCCCAGTGAGCAGGGGTGTCCAGGGTCCAGAAGAGGGACTTTTTCCAGCGGCAGAAACAACCCAACCTTATTTTCATAATTCATGGTTTTAGTCTTTACCTGAACATGTATATTCTTCAGCCAATCTCTTCCTTTCCTGTTTCTCTCAGTTGCCTCCTCTCCTTCCCCTCTCTTGAGGGTTCTTGTGGCTGTGGCTGGTTATTATTAGGGGAACTTCCAGTGAATCTCAGAGGAAACTGGAGGGTTAGGGTTGTAATCTTGGGCTCATGATTCTCAAAGCCTTCCCAGCCAGGTGCAGTAACTCATACCTGTAATCCTCACACATTGGGAGAATGAGGCAGGAGGATCACTTGAGCCCAGAAGTTTTGTTTTTGTTTTTGTTTTTTTTTGAGACACAGCCTCAAGCTATCTCCCTGGATAGAGTGCTCTGGCATCACAGCTTACAGCAACCTCCAATTCCTGGGCTCAAGCGAGTCTCTTGCCTCCGCCTCCCAAGTTGCTGGGACTACAGGCGCCCGCCACAACGCCTGGTCATTTTTTGGTTGCAGCCGTCGTTGTTGTTTGGCAGGCTGGGGCTGGATTCGAACCCGCCAGCTCAGGTGTACGTGGCTAGCGCCTTAGCCCGTTGAGCCACAGGCGCCGAGCCTTTTTTTTTTTTTTCTTTTCTTTTTGAGACAGAGTCTCACATTGTTGTCCAGGGTAGAGTGCAATGGCATCACAGCTCACAGCAACCTCAAACTCTTGGGCTAAAGCAATTCTCTTGTCTCAGCCTCCTAAGTAGCTGGGACTACAGGCGCTGCCACAACGCTCGGCTATTTTTTATTTATTTATTTATTTATTTGTTTGTTTTTTTGTTTGTTTTGAGACAGAACCTCAAGCTGTCACCCTGGATAGAGTGCTGTGGCATCACAGCTCACAGCAACCTCCAATTCCTGGGCTCAAGCGAGTCTCTTGCCTCCTCCTCTCAAGTAGCTGGGGCTACAGGAGCCTGCCACAACGCCTGGCCATTTTTTGGTTGCAGCTGTCATTGTTTGGCAGGCCCGGGCTGGATTCGAACCCGCCAGCTCAGGTGTACGTGGCTTGCGCCTTAGCCCGGCGAGCCACAGGCACCGAGCCAAGCCCAGAAGTTTGAGGTTGCAGTGAGCTGTGAAAATGCTGCTGCTCTCCAGCCTGGGTGATAGATTAAGACTCTGTCTCAAAAATTAAATTAAAAAAAATTAAAAACGCTTCCCTGTTGCATGCCGGAGAGAAGAACCCATAGGAATTCACCAGGGGAGCCCGTGAGCCTGGGAACCTCAAGGTCACTTATGAAAGTCAGTAAATTGGGATCTGGAAAGGAACCTTGTAGTTATCAGGGCAAACCTCCCTTCTGAAGACAGCCCACATCCATGGAGTTCTTCAGACATTCGTATAGCCCTTCTGAGGTGGGCAGCCAAGTTCCCAGAAACCGCACGTTCTGATGAGCAGGGAGAGTTAGATGATACACAAGTGGTTTTGCTAAAATGCAAAATGCAGTCTTTGCCAGTTGTGCTGGCACAGGGTGGGGTAGCAGAGATGGCCACCCAAAAGAGGCAGCTCAGAGTGACCTTGAAGGACAGAAGGTTCTCATGAAGGAACTTTGATGACTTAGAGCTGAGTGTGGAGAATTAGGGCCATCTCTCCAGCCCCCATTCCAAAGAGTATCTAAAGAAGAAGGACCACTCACGAGATACTTTGCATAAAAGATCATGCCACCTCTTCCTCTCACACTCTTCCAAAAATTTGCAGTATGAGTTAAAGATTCTAAAACATCCTGCAGGAAAGAAACCTCTTGGACTTGATGTTTCCCTATCTGATTTGGCTTGGCATCCCTGTATGTGTGTGTGTACCTCATGAAATCCCATGGAGTGCAGGCCCCACGGGACATGCTTGGGAAATGCTGACCCTGGGGCAGAAGTGAGCTACAAGCAGGGGCCATGGGGGTGTCCCACCTGGCACCATGGTGAACTCTTCGCTGATCTCTTTTTCAGGAAATCAGAGAGATGGTGGCTCCTGTATTAAAAAGCTTCCAAGCCGAGGTAAGACCCAAGGCCCACAGCATGTCAGAAAAGGACCCTGGCTCCCCCTCCTATCCCACCTAGCATTGCCAGAAGAGACCAGCAGCTTCCGGAAGCATTATATAAGCTACCTGCCCCCACTGCAAACTGGACAGTTCCCTTTGGTGTCCCACTCCAATGGTGTAGCAATGAGAATGGGTTGTCTCTTGGATGGAATTCCAGGGTCTGATCCCAAGAAATCTCCCTCTCCCTCACTTTTGCCCAACCTTACACTGGCTCTGCTACATCTAAGATCTGTGATCTTGAACAAACCCACCTTGTCTTCCAAGCTTGGTTTTCCATTTGTAAAATCATGGGTTTATACCAGGTGACCTTTGTTCTCCCTTGACATTCTGCTCTGCTTTGCTTCTCTAAGGCAGCCTTGCAAATAACCAGCAGTTACCAGCCTGCTCAGAAATTCTTTGTACCAGCCCACCCTTTGAATATAAAATCAACACTATCCACATTCTCTCCTGCCAACCCATCGGACCCTATTTTCTTTGACAACAGCTGAGCTGTCCTCAGCAAATCATTTCACTTGCCTTTCTAGAGCCCTGTGATGGGGTCAAACCTCCCCTGTTTCTCTCCTTTCCTGGACTTTGTTGCCAGGATTCTGAAAATGTTGACTTATCTGGCTGCCACAGGCTAGGAAAAGACTGGAATCAGGGGTGGAAGTGGAGACCGTTTCTAAAATATTCCATCTTGAGAGCCCTCTCAGGCTTCCCTGGGCTCAAGCACGTTCCCAGAAGTATTTGCCCTTCTCAGAGCTTGCTGGGGGGGATGCATTTTAAGTCTGTCATCCACCAAGTGCCACATTACTTTAAATCTGTCTCTTTGGAACCGCATAAGCGCATAGGGTATATTAAAGTAAACGATAAGTGGATTTACACAAATGTCTCTGATTTCCATATTTTTCATCCCTTCATTTTATTACCGAGTTGACTGACATGCTTATTTATTTATAAGGCCATCCAATATTGATTCATTTAGTTGTGAGTTGCCTGGGCTGAGAAGAAAAAAAAGCCAGAAAGAAGACCAATAATGTTGGGAATGTGTTTTCATGGCTTTGTGTTGGGTTTGTGTTTTTGTTTTTTGTTTTTCGTTTTTTTTAAGAGGTTCCCATCTGCCAACTCCTGGTCCCATGGGGGATGTTCAGCACACAAGCCCTCTCTGGCAGCTGATCCTCCACTAAGCCCAAAGATAGGCGTTAAGCTGTTTGGGTAGAGAGTGTTGCTCTCTCAGCTGTTTCTTGGCTAGGGTTGGTGTGAGCAGAGCTTCTCTTAGCCTCTTAGAGCCTCAGTTTTCCCTATTTATTAAATGGGAATAAGGACATTAGAGATCTTTTTGTGTTGTTTTAAGGATTAACCTAGATGTAATGCAGGGAATGGGTTTAATGTAACATCTGCCGCACAGATAGTTTACTAGGGAATGAGGAGCACAAATGCTGGGACAAGCCTACGTTTAAAACTCACCTCTGCTAATTACTGGCTTTGTGGCCATAGGCAAGTTAGTTAACCTCTCCGTGCCTCTGTTTCTTCATCTGTAAAATGGGAATAGTAATTATACCTATTTCACAGGGTGTGATTGAAGAACAAAGTTCACACTAAAGAAGTGCTTAAACACTGCCTTGCATATTAGAAGTCTTGGGTATTTTTTTTTTTTATTTTTATTTTTTTTTGAGACAGAGCCTCAAGCTCTCACCCTGGACAGAGCGCCATGGCATCACAGTTCACAGCAACCTGCAACTCCTGGACTCTAGCGAGTCTCTTGCCTCAGCCTCCCAAGTAGCTGGGAATACAGGCGCCTGCCACAACGCCCGGCCATTTTTTGGTTGCAGCCGTCATTGTTGTTTGGCGGCCCGGGCTGGATTCGAACCCGCCAGCTCAGGAGTACGTGGATGGCGCCTTAGCCCGTTGAGCCACAGGTGCCGAGCCAGTCTTGGGTATTTTTTTATTCTTATTATCGGTGACCTCCAATACAGGTTTATTCAGCCTCTACTATGGCTGGGCTGGGATCTGCCTCTTTCTTAACTAGATGTTCAAGGCTTTTTAGAAAGAAACTGTCTTTCCCTGTAGGAAGTAGGTATGAGTTTATGTCATCTTTCCAATAGGAAACGAGTTAAACAGTTTTGGTGGATGATCAGGAGAAGCCCTGAGTGCAGCCTGGTGAAAAGTAGGAGCAAATGGCACTCAGGAAGTTAGAACCCCAGATTAGAACCCTAGCCCTGCCCCTAAACCAGCTGTGTGGCCTGAGGGATGTTCCTGACTCTCTGTACTTCAGTGTTCCTCCTCTGACTGAGGAAGCTTATAGTAAGGATTCAAAGAACTAAGCAGCTTGGAGGCAGCCATGGTGTCTGGCATACAGTTGGTGCTCAATAAGTATTGGGGCAGAGAAGGTTTTAGTGTGGCTGAAAGAAAAGACAAAGCTGAATTCTCCGTTCTAAAACCCATGTTTCATGTTGAATAGACACTGTTTTAATAGCTGGAGATCTTCAAAGAACTTCGTTAATTTTCTTAAGAGAACTTTCCATCCTCCCCTTAATGTACTGAAAGACTACATTTGTCTGGAATTTTATTCCCGAAACCCCTGCTTTCCTCATGATCTATTGACTAAGCTATCTTGGCCACTGTGTCCCTCCCTGCACCATGGAGGAGAGACACCGCCAAAGGGAGGTGTTAATAAAAAGCATCTTTGTCATCCAGAATAAGCTGCACACACACAGGCAGTTTATAATCCAAATTTGATTTTCATTTTAATTTTTTTAATGAGGGCTCATCCTTTATGTAACTTCTTTTGCAATCCACCAGGCTCTGGGCTGGAGCTGCAGATTCCCAGGTGGGCATTAATCACCTCCCAGAAATATTCCCTGGGGCCAGCACCATCCCAAGTCACATAAACTAGCCCATAAAACCCCAGGGCTGAATATCACACCTGTCATTCCTTCTCCCATGCAGGCCTCTCCTTGAAATATACCACGTTTGAGTTTATTTCTGAATTTCACTCCACTAGCCCTAGTGTATACAGAGTCTGGGCATCTTTTATCTTTTCATATTATTATATATGTATGGGTCTTTTTTTTCCTTGTGTGTCACCAGTGGGAGGGAGCAGAGAGGAAGTGATTTTGCCCTGCTGTGAATCAAGGAAGCTTCTCTCTCTGCCTTGATTGCTTAAAGGACAGTTTTGATTTCCCCTGCTCAGAGAAACAAAGACAGCCAGAGAAGGTGGCTTAATGGAGAGACAGCTTGAAATGGCCAAAGTTTGAATATCCTTGCGTACAGAGAAAAGAGCAAGACGAAAGCCCCACTAATTACAAAAGTTGCTTTATGAAAGATAATTCAAAGCAATAATTTAGCAAACATAATCAAGTCGCACAGATGGGGTTGTTGATGGATGGATTGCAACATGCAATTAGCAGTTCTTGCAGTTACATATCATTAACCCTCCGAGCACAAAAATTATTTTCTCATTATTAGTTGAAAAGGTAAAATTAAGCTGACTAGACAGTAAAGGAACAAACTACAATTAATTACCTTCATTTATTACAGTCATTATTTTAAACTTATTTTTACTTGGAGAGAGACGTGAAAACATCTAAATTAAAAGTTTTGTTATGCTAAATCAGAGGTGAAACTTTTCTAAAGAGTGCATGCCCTGGCCAGCTAGCTAGGAAGACCACAGGGCTATGGCTAGGAGACTTCCTTTTTCTCTGCTTCCTCCTCCTCCTCCTACCATGAGGGGGATGTGGGCTGCATGGTGGAAAACCCTTTTGGTTGGATAAGAACAGAGACATTCTGTCCAATCATAGGCCTGATTGAAACACGGTAGTTTGGGAACCAAGAGGGCTGACATGATCTCTGACACTCAGGGGAAGCAGGAGAGTGTGGTGGCCAGACAGCATGGTCTGGGGCCCATTCTAACACTGATAAACTTGTGTGACCTTAGCAAGTGACTTCCGCTCTCTGAGCCATTGTTTTCCTCATCTGTAAATAGGGACAGCAATAGGATGGCATGAGATTTACTGAGATTGTGTGTGACACACGGCTGGTTAGTTACATGCTCTCAGCATCGTGTGTGTGTATATAATTGTGTGGGGCCTAGAACATTCTCCTTCTGCCCTCCTAAGGTCTGAAGGAACTTAAGTGGCATGACCACCTTCTAAGAACTTAGATTAGGGACCAAGATGTATTAAAATCATCAGTTGAGCTCATGCAATCATTTATTCATACATCAAACATGCTTGTTGCATACCCAGCTATGTTCTAGATGCTAGCACAGTCAAGGTTGTGATGTAGTGGTCACCTAGACCCCTGTTGGAATGGCAGCAAGCATTTTTACAATACCCAGAAGTATTTTCCAAAGGAGACAGGGCTACCCTTCTAAGGCACCAGGCACCATGCAGGTTCACTCAGAAAATAATTGTAGAGCACCTACTGTGCCAGGCTCCATGTGAAGGCTATAAAGGACTCATAGATGGTGAAATACTGTTCCTACCCACAATGAATGTCCTTAGAAGTTGAGTCCTTATGGTTTAAATTATGTCCAGGAGTCACATCACAAGCCCGAGAGAGATCTGTTAGTTCTCTCTCAGCAAAGGTTCTGCTTATTTACTGAACTTCACATTCACACCGAGTGCCCATAATCGCCACAGAAATATCTCCCATTCTGTGCATGTCTGCACTGTGTCTTGTAGTCCCCCATCAAGAGATGGAATCTATATCTGCATCCTGTGAATCTGGGTCCCTGCCTTCTTTGACCAGCAAAACATGGCAGAAGTAACATTGTGCCATGATCAACCGTAGCCCTTAGGCCTGCCTGATGGCTCTACTTAATGCCTCTTCAAACTGATCCTTCCTGGGGGACATGTGACTGCCCTGAGACCACCCTGCTATAAGAAGCCCACCCCACAGGGACGGGCCTTGGGGGATGAGACATCATGTGGAGGAGACGGCCAGGAACCCTGAGGCACCAAACTTGAGTCAAGGGGCCACACTGAAACATCCAACCCAGTTGAGCTGTCAGATGACTGCAGCACCAGCTGTCATCCAACTATGACTGCCTGAGCAGCAACAAGAGAGAACCACCCAGCTGAGCCCAGTCAACCCACAGACTGTTAGAGATAATAACATGTTGTTTTGGAGCCACTATGTTTTGGGGTAGTTGGTTGCACAGTAGTGGATGGCTAGATCCTCCAGGTTTATATTGTGCCAGCTCTCTCCCCTTCTCCCTACTTTCCTCTGTTCTCTTCTCCCTCCCTCTCCTCCCCTCTTTTTTTCTTCTACCTGTTCTTCCCTTTTCTTCTCCACCCTTGGCCCCTCTCCCTTAGACATTTAGGCAGATTTTAGCTTTGTCAAAATTTTTCTCCTAGTGCCAAGTTCTTAGGCCTCTGTCTTGATGCAGAGTGTAGCCACCTCTCCTAATTCCAGGGGAACGGTGACAGATGCTCCTAGAGGAGCTGTCTCCACCCTGTGGCAGAAGCCAGGGCACATGGAATGCACACAGGTGCCTCAGCTCTAGGCCTGGTGTTGCCCTCCAGGTGCCCTGGCTGCTTCCCAAGGACCCAGGTGAAGAATGTCACAGTTCTTAGGCTTCTGTCCCCTCTCCTTAGGATTTCTCCTAATGGGACCAGAGTATTTCTCTGAGACAACCCAGTGGAGCTCACATGCAGCAGAAGTTCTGTTTTGTTGGGATAGGGATTCCTAAAAAGCAACAGAAGGGTCTTGCTACCTCCCCTGAGGAAGGGTTAGTGGCACAGTGAAGCACCGTGCCTAACTCAACAGCTCCCAGCCTTAGGGGATGTTTGTCTGATAAGCAAATGACCTAGTCAATCAATGAATAGATACATAGTATGAATAACCCTGGCTGAGTCAGTTACCCAAGCTGTGACATCTATAAAATGGGTGGTGAGACTGCCAGCCTGATTCATGTGTGTTTCTGGGTGCTCCCTAGAGGTGCCTTACCCAGCTGAAGATGGTGCACGGCCGTGGCCCCTCACTTTCAGGTAGGCAGAGAACAGGGAGTTCTCTTATGCCCACATTCATCTGCTGGGACCCCAATAGTTGATCAGACCTGGGCCAGACCAACAAGTGACAGGGAAGAGAGCAAAGGCCAGGGTGCCACAGTGCCACCTCCTGACCTGGGCATCACCATAACTTGATGTCACTCACTATTGTCGGTCAGTAGACAGCCATGCTTGGCACTAAAGGTGGCCTCTGCCTTTGTAAGAGAAGTCTCCTGAAGGGACTTTTATTGTACACCTACCATGTGCTACATACACTCTGATTATGATTATCCTGGATGAGGAGACTGAGGCTCAGCGAGTAGATGACTGTGCCATCCAGTGCCCACATCTGTACCCAAGGCAGAGAGAGAACCAAGGGGGCATGAGAATTTAGGCCTGGAAGGGTAGAGGGGCTCCATCCTTCAGGGGCTGGAGAAAGTTCTTAAGGCAGAAAGTTAAGACCAGTGGGCCCCTCCCACCAGCCAGCAGACTGGCCTGGCTTGTTCCCACCCCAGTTTTGACACTTGCTGTGTCCTCTGCCTGGAATGCTCGTCCCTGTGCCATCTCTGTGCCCTCCCTGATCACCCCTGCCCCCTATCAAGCCTGGAGTCCCTGTCATTCACTATCACAGCCCCTACATTTATCCAACTTGACACTTAGCATAATTTTTCTTTATGCGTCTGTCTAGATTGTTCAGGGCCTTGGGGCTACGGTAAGAACTCTATGACTCTAAATGAGGTGGGAGCCATGGGAGCTCCCACCTTTAGAGCAGGGGAGGGATTAGCCCTGGTTCAGGTTTTAACAGGATCCCTCTGGCTGGTAATCGGAGATCATGGAGACCGTGGCCTCTCCAAGATGACAGAGGAGAGACCGTATCCCCTACCCGCCCCCAACCCAGGCCCAGCTGAGATCCCTTGAGACATTCATGTCCCCCTCCCCCAACCCTGACCCCAACCCCCCCTGCATACCGTGTCCTCATGCGGTCTCTTTGCTCCCTCCCACTCTGCATCTGCCTGCTAACTCTTGCTCTTCCCTTTGAGCTGAAATTTAATTACAGGGCTTTTTTTTTTTTTTTCCTGTTTAATATTTGCTCTTCCAGCTGTCTGATGTTATAATTCTCTCACTCCCCAAACTACCCTTTTTCTGGTGCCCCAGCACTGGTGAGACTATCCCTTTAGAAGTGGGCCCCGTCGGGGCTACAGCAGATAGGACACATGTGCAGTGCTAACCTGGTAGCCAGGCTGGGGAGAAGCGGCCTTGCTGACCAGTGGAATCCTTTGGGGAGGACAAGTGGTCTGGCCACGCATGGGCTCTGGGGCCAGATTGGCATGGGCACTTTCCAGCTGGTTCACTTCCTGGCTGTGTGACCTTGGGCAAGTCACTTAAATTCTCTGGGCCTCAGTTTCCTCTGCTTTTAATTGGAGATAATAATAGTACCTACCTCATAGGGTTGAAGTGAGGGCTCAATTGATTGACACTTGAAAAGCCCCAAGAACGAAGTCCACTGCGTGGTGAGTGCTCCACGAACAGTAGTTGGCATTCCTAGCAGCCAAGCTGAGACTGACCATGTCACATTTATTCCTCTCAGAAGCTTCACAAGGAGGTTCTGCCCCCCCTCCCCAATTTGTCAGGTGAGGTCACGAACTCAGCACTCAGCCTTGGGTGGATGCTTTGCAGGCTTGGGCACCCACCAGCAGTTTATGGAGAACACCCTCAACATTGCCAATCAGGCATCACCTCCTCTCAGCAGCATGCCATGGAGCCACTGCTGGCATTGTCCCCTTTTATAATGTGAAAGTGGGATTCAAGGAGAGCTGCTTGCCTGAGTTCACATAGCTCTTCAGCAGTGGGACATAAAGTGGAAGATGCAAACCTCAGCTAGGAAGGCTGAACAGGCCTTTCAGAGTCCTGCAGGCGCAGGAAGAGGTGTAGCTGAAGGCAGCAATTCTTGAGATTTGCAGGTAGTTAAGGCTGGAGAGGACTCCTTGATCAGCCAGCATTGTGCCCTTCAGATGTGCCGTTGCTGAGCTGTTCTTTCAGACAGAATCTTGCAGGGAAACCTACCACATACAAGGAGCTGGAAGTCAAACCCAGGTCTGCGTACTCAGCCCAGGACTTGGCACATTATAAGTGCTTAATAAATAGGGGTGTTGCTTGCAGCTTGATTCAGATGCAACAGGTGGAGAAGACCTCCTGTCCTTCCCCACTGCCCCCAACACACACACGTGTGCGACATACCTGCATACGTGCCCCATACTCCCTCTTCTTCAATGACATGATCTCTTTGATGGTGCAGGTCTCCTTGGCCGCCCATAACCCCATCTTGCCCCTCTGGAGTCTGCCCTGCCTGGCTTGGGGTAAAATTCATAATGAACTGAACATCCTTCTGAATTTAATATTAAGGCCCACCAAAGCATCATTGAACCTGTCACGCTGTATTACAACCAAATTAAGAACCAGCAGCAATCCTCTTTCATTCAGTATCATATGCCTTATAAAGTAAATTATTAATGCTTTTTTTCCCCCCAGTTAAGCCGTTATTTGCAGTTGTTCCGGGTATTTCTCATTAGAAATAACATCATCTAAAAAACGATATTGATTGATTTTTTTAATCTTGGAATCATGGACGTGAAGCACATATTTATATGACATTCCCTTTAACTAGAATTCTCATGCTTTATTTTTATATTATTGATCTTTTTGACACGAATTGCTTTTTGGCCTTGTGTGAATGTTGTAAGCTTTCCGCCTGCAGAGGAATGGGCCGGCGTCTGGGCTGGGCTGGGAAGAATGATCGCTCCAGCCGCGTGGCAGTAACATTCCTGCACATTTAACAACAATTAGTCTGTGCTGACGCCATGCTAGACCTTCGTGTATGAAAATTTACAAGCCTTTTAATGGACTGCATTATGGAAGGCCATGCGGGGCCAGGTGGTGGGGAGATGAGGCCGCCGGGCGCGCATCTATCTCATGACTCAGTCCGCCAAGTCTCTCTTGGCGCTCAAGTCTGCCTCCTGGGAGGTGGAGCTGGGAGTGGGGAAGCAAGGTAGAAACTACGGCAAGAGCCAGCCCCATGACACCAGTGTGGGACATGTGGCCCTCACACAGTCACATGTTCATCCATTCAGCAAATGTTTATTGAGCGCCTACAGTGTACCTAGATGCTGGGCCAAGGTGTTGAACATTACTGTTTACTCATGTGTTCAAGAAAGATTTAAGCACCTACTGTGTGCCGGGAACTGTGCTAGGGGTGGGAAGGTGAACAAACACAAATTCCTCATTCGCCTGGTGCGCTTGGGGGAGTAGAAGTGACTTACGCCTGGAGTCACACAGACCCGAGTTCAAATTGTGGCTCTGCCCTTTGCCAGGTTCACCAGTGAACCTCAATTTCCCCATCTGTGAAATGAGGGTGTTAACAAGACCTCCCCATCCAGGGAGGCTAAGTTCAAGCTAGATGCGGAGCTTAATGCAGAGTAAATGGGATGGTGATTATTTGGTGTGGCTCTCTGCTGTGGTCTAGATACCCTCCCTGCTCTCTCCAGCACAGAATGTTCCAGACCTACATCCTGACCTCCCACTGGACTATGATCCTTATAACTCCCAGGTTGGGGCTGCCTGGCCTCCTCCTCCTGTCCACTCTGTCTCCTGCTTATATTTTCCTGTTGGGAAACTAGCCAGGCTGGCCATCGGGGTCCAGGCAATAATGTGGCTCCCTGGAGGCTCACGCCCAGCCCAGTGACTAGCCCTCTTCTCACCGAGTGCCTCCCCGTCCTGTCAGCTCCCAGGAACACACCTGCACTCCTCTGCTTTCCTTCTCAGCTCCGCTGAGGTCTTCTTCAGCAGCATATATCCAGGGTAAGTGCCAAGCTCTAGGAATGCAGCAGTGAGTGACCTCTGATATCTTTTCTGTCCTCATGGTGCTCACAATCTCATGGCAGAGACAGATGGACATATGCCCTCCACACTGTGCCAATGACAGTCACAGTTGTGATTGAGTTTCATGTGGCCAGGAAGTAGGGGTAGGAGAGGTTAAATCAGCCCACTCACTTCAGACACTATTTCTTGATCCTCTACTCTATGTAGGCCTGGGAACATGGCAGAGAACAAGATAGGCATGGCTCCAACCCCAGGGTGCTCAGAGTACAGGGTAGGAAATGCATATTTATATTGTCCCCATAAATTATGTGAAAGACAGTATGCACAATGATGAGGAGCGGGGTTCTGGAGCCAGGCTGCCTGGGTTCAAATCCCACCTTTGCTACTTAGCAGTCATCCCCCAGTGTAGGTGGGAGATGGGTCCAGGATCCCCACCCCCTCCGATTTTTAGTTGAAAATAATCTGCCTGTAAGTAGGCCTCTGCCCATTCAGACCTGTGTTACTCAAGGGTCAACTATCTTTTGTGACCCAGGGCAAGTTATTTTTCTCTCATGCCTTATTCATCTGTAAAATCAGACTCCTAAGAGCCCTTACCTCATAAGGGTAAGGACCAGATGAAGGAATAGATGTAAAAGCAAAGTACAGGATCTGGTACAAAGAAAACTTAGATCAGTGTCAGAGTCTGTGATTATCATGATTATTACAATTAAAATGATTATGACTCTGAAGTCATCCCACAGTATATTAACTAATTGTGGATGTGCTGAATGCTGCCAAGGCAAAGTGCATTTGCACCCAGAAAGGGCCTACACTTACCCTCCCTTTGGCCTACCTCAGAGGCAGAGCGTTGGACTGCATGACCCCCGAGGGTCACTGCCAAGGTGGGGCCCCTGAAGCACCATCCCCAAGTTTTAGTACAGAAGGAACTTTCCTAGATATGGGTGCCTTCTTTGAGGTGGGCCCTGCAAGTGGCTGTGAGACATTCAGTATCACAGTCAAACCCTCCTCATACCCTGAGCAGCAGGAATGAGGCCCAGAGAAGGTAAGAAACCACCTAAGGTCACACAGCTAGGAGAAGGAAGGGCCCAGATCAGGTCACTTCATCTGTCTCAGTCTCCCGTTCTATAAAATAGGTTCTTATAACACCTACCTTGTTAATCCTGAGGGATAGATGTGAAGAAACAAAATGATCGCGTAGTTGAAAAGAATTTTCAAACAAAAGGTAGTGCTATGCTGACTGCCTGCTGACTGTGTAGTATCTTTCTCTGGAAACTTTTGTTTCTCAAAATGCAGTTCCTGGGTCAGCAACATCTGCATCACTTGGGTGTGTCTTAAAATGCAGTCTTGGTCCCCAATACCCCAGGCCTCCAGAACAAAGATCTGTAGTTTATCAAGGTGATTCATATACATGTTAAAGTCTGAGACATTCAGCTGTGGCTGCTGGGCAGAACCTCCTGCCGAGGTCTCAGTCCAAAATGGTTGCTATTCTGTGGATCTGGTGTGAGGCTTGGGTTTTTTTTTTTTTTTTTTTTTTGAGACAGAGTAGGGTGCAGTGGCATCACAGCTCACAGCAACCTCAAACTCTTGGGCTTAAGCGATTCTCTTGCCTCAGCCTCCTGAGTAGCTGGGCCTACAGGTGCCCACCACAACCCTGGCTATTTTTTGGATGCAATTGTCATTGTTATTTAGCAGGCCCATGCCAGGCTCGAACCTGCCAGCCTTGGTGTATGTGGCCAGCGCCCTACTCACTGAGCCTCAGGTGCCTGGTTCGTGTATGCTGTGTGCAGGTTGAGGGGAGCAGCCAGTGGGGGTTGGCTACCCTCCCTTGTCCACCCCCACTGAAAAGAAAAAAAAGTTAAAAAAAAAAACTCTTGGGTGGTCCCTGTGGCTCAAAGGAGTAGGGCACTAGCCCCATATGCTGGAGGTGCTGGGTTCAAACCCAGCCCCCGCCAAAAACTGCAAAAAAAAAAAAAAGAAACCTCTTGCTGGTCATTCAGATGTTTGAGAACCTTCTACCCCAGTGGTTCTCAACCTTCCTAATGCTGCGGCCCTTTAATACAGTTCCTATGGGTTGTGACCCACAGGTTGAGAACTGCTGCTCTATCCTAAAGCTCATCACCTTGTGGCAGAGACCGACACATTTAAATAACCAATGGTCGGAGGGGTGGGGGGGGAAATAATGTAGAAAAAAATATATAAATAAAAAAATAAAAAATAAATAAATAAATAACCAATGGTATGCTGGTAAGTGCTGAACAATGGGCTGAAAAGAGCCCAGATTTGAAGCATCAACCAGTTTCCATGGTGTAGATACTCTTGCCCTGGCCCATTTCAAGCTGCCTCCATGATGTTATTAACGTGGAGTTGGGAAGAAATGTTGTGGTGCTCCACAGCAGCAGCAACTGGTTGGGAGAATTTGTATCGTACTATCGCATACGTAATAGATGCAGATAAACTCAAAGCAGAGTACAGTGAAATGTGGTGACATACCTAGGAAGCAATGAGTATTGAGTATATATTATCTTTTTTTCAAAATTTTTATTGTGGTAAAATATAAAATTATAGCCTTTTTTTTTTTTGAGACAGAGTCTCAAGATTTTGCCCTGGGTAAAGTGCTTTGGCATCATAGCTCACAGCAACCTCCAACTCTTGAGCTCAGGCAATCCTCTTGCCTCAGTTTTTGGGGTTTTTTTTTCTATTTTTAGTAGACATGGGGTCTCACTTTTGCTCAGGCTGGTCTAGAACTTGTGAGCACAAGCAATCCACCCGCGTCAGCCTCCCAGAGTGCTTGGATTAAAGGTGAAAATTATAGCCCTTTTAACACCCTTTTGGAATATTCAGTTTAGTGGCATTGAGTACATGCACATTGTCATGCAACCATCACCACCATCCATCTCCAGAACTTTTTCATCTTTCCAGATGGAAACTCTGTCCCCATTAAGTACTAACTCTGTATTCCCCCTCCATCTCTCCCAGCACCCACCATTTTTTTTTTGTCTCTATGAATTTGACTACTCTGGGGACATCAGATAGCCCCCACTGCCTCTCCACCTCCCTTCTGGCCCAGAGGTCCACACTGCAGCAAAGATTCTTATTATTTCCTCCCTGAGGTTTATAAACTCCTACCTGGTAATAAAATCATTCTCAGCACAAGCACAAGATACTAACACTTAATTAACATACACAAAACCAAAGACTAGTAGAAACCAGTGAGGATTAAAACCAGCCAAACCCTACATCCCAGAACCGAGCAGAGGTCCTGCCCTGAGACCCAGGGACCGGGACAGAGATGAGAGCAGCAGCAGGAGCCTCCATTTTTCGATCACTGATTGAAAGTCGCACTCAGGGCTGGTTATCTGACATCTGGGATATTGTGGCATACTCTGGAGAATCCTAAAATAGAGGAGATTGTGTTTCATTGACAAGGGGGAAACTGAGACTCCGAGTGTAACACCTAGATCACATGATTGAGAAGGGGAAGAGCTGGGGTTCCAACCCAGGTCTGCCCATATTAGCCAGAGTAGGCTTATTCCCGTCACCACAACTTCGATCACAGATGATTGCATCACAGTCTAGGGCTGGGTGGTGAGAACTGGGTGGAGGCCTGTCTGCTCCACACAGACGCTTGGTGATCCAGGTGTCTCCTTCCATCTGGCTGTGCTCTTCACTGCATCCCGGAGCCCCTCATTTAGGCAATACATGAAAGAAGAAAACACGTTAATCTCACAAGATGTTCTCAAGGGCCAGAAATGAAAGTGGCCAGATCATTTATGCCCATATTCCCTTGGCCAGAACAATATCACAATGCCACACCCCATTTCAAGGGTGTCATTTAACATTGTCTTCCCAAGATGGGGAGAAAACCAGACTTGGGAGAGTACATAACCCTGTCTGCTGTATAATGGACCCCATGAGGGACAAAGCACCTCACTCGCTGTTGGAGGACAGGACAGAACCCTGAAAACGCATAAGCTTTTCAAGTGGTACGTTAGACAGATGAACAGGATGGAACTCACGGGACCTGCCAAGACCAGGGGGTAACAAAGCAGGAACAAGAAAGGATTTCAACAATGTAGCAGATGTTAGGAAGCTCTTACTGTGTGTCTTGTTCTCTACTGGGCCAGCTAGGGGAAGAGATGAGCTCCGACAAGCAGGGAGGCTGAGCCGTCACTGGGAGCCAAGGTCCACTAAGAAAAAAGCAGCTGTGCATTAGGAGCAAAGTGTCCTGCATGTGCGGAGGAGGGAGTAATTAATTTTTAGGCAGGCAATCAGGGAAGGTTTTCTGGAGGAAGGGAAGTCCCAGCCGAGATTAGGCAGATTTGGGCAGAATGGAATATGGAAATGAGGTATGGTGGTGATCACAGGCCTTGGCGGCAGGCAGACCTGGGTTTGAGCCCCAGTTTGATCACTGGTGATCCAGGCAAGTCACTTCTCCTCTTTCAGAACCTCAGTTTCCTCATCAACAAAGTGGTACTTAGCAATATAGGTTTGTCATGAGGATTAAAGAGATGGCAACACGTGGGACTTGTTCAGCGCAATGCATAGCTCACAGAAAGCTGAGAATGCATAATGGCTGTGCAGTGAGCAGTGTGACGAGATAGAAGATGAGGGTAGGACCCTGGGGTCCTAAACGCCAAGTAAGTCTATGGGCAGAAAAGGTGTCCTGAGGCATTTTAGATGCATGAGGACAACATGACCTGAGGGCTGTTTTAGAAAGATCTCTCTGGAGATGAGTGGGACAGAAGGGGGCTGACCCAGGACATGCTTGAGGGCATGAGACAATCACTCATGATAGTCTGGCCTGGGTAGGGACAGAAAAGGCACAAAGAGGGGGCTGGTTCGAAAAAGTTTGGAAGTTGGGGCACTGGCTTAACATAACAAATGGAAATAGAGGGCCTGGATCTCGGGCTGTGGAGCCAGAGGGACATGATGCCATTTAATAAAGAAGAGGGCAAAGGAGGAGGAGCTGGTTTCTGGAAGATAAGCCCTATTGGTTTGGATACCTGACCTGTGGGCTCTACGCTGGGTACCCTCAAGGACCCAGGGACACCTGGGTGAACCCCAGCCCCGTGTGACCTCAGGCAGGTCACTTCCCCTCCCTAAGCTTCATCTCTCCTATTCGGAAAACAGGGATAATATTTGCTGCTCTTTTATAGGGTTGTAATTGAAGGATTTCTTGAGATTATGCCTGGCACATAGTAGGTACTCAAAAAACAATCTTTGCTATCATCATCTTTCCCATTGTGTGAGACCAAACACTGGATTAAGAAAGAACTGATGGGCTCAGTGCCTGTGGTTCAAGCAGCTAAGGTGCCAGCCGTATATACCTGAGCTGGCGGGTTTGAATCCAGCCCGGGCCTGCCAAACATCAGTGACAGCTGCAACCAAAAAATAGCCGAGCGATGTGGTGGGTGCCTGTAGTCCCAGCTACTTGGGAGGCGGAGGCAGGAGAATCGCTTGAGCCCAGGAGTTGGAGGTTGCTGTCCCAAAAAAAAAAAGAAAAGAAAGAATGATGCTGAACCAGCAGATTCCTCCAACAGTCTGCAGACTGAGAATACTGTTACTAGAAACAACATCAGAAATGGCAACTGCAGCCGGGACTCCTGTGTGCTTAGCGTAGATGAGGCACTCTCCTAAACTCTCTGCACATATTAACTTTGTAAATCATTGTCGCACATCCTGGGATGGGGTTGTTATATGTCTGTTATGGAGATAAGCACAAAAGTCAAATAGGTAGAAGGTAGAAGCAAATAGCACAGGAACCTCCATTTACACAGATCAGATCTGGCAGCAAAGTGGATGATTCTGCCTCAGTCCCAAAGGGTGCCAGGTCCTGCTCTTAACCCTGTGTAGAAGAATCAAAACATGATTGGGATTGGTTCGATAGAAACAGCCAGAAACTCTGAATCTGCCAGTTTATTAGAAGCTTTGAGTTGTAAAATATATTTTTTTTATTGGTGGGGAATCACTGAGGGTACAAAGAACCAGTTTACACTGCTTGCATTTGTTAGGTAAAGTCCCTCTTATAATTGTGTCCCAGGTAAAATAATTTTTTTGTAATCTCTGTTTTAGAATCATTTTCTATCATAATTGCAAAAGTAATTATTTAAAAAATATTGCCTCCTGGCTCGGCGCCTGTGGCTCAACAGGCTAAGGCGCCAGCCACATACACCTGAGCTGGCGGGTTCGAATCCAGCCCGGACCCGCCAAACAACAATGACGGCTGCAACCAAAAAATGGCCAGGCGTTGTGGTGGGCGCCTGTAGTCCCAGCTATTTGGGAGGCGGAGGCAGGAGACTCGCTTGAGCCAGGAATTGGAGGTTGCTGTGAGCTGTGATGCCACAGCACTCTATCCAGGGTGACAGCTTGAGGC
The DNA here is from genome assembly GCA_963574655.1 of Perodicticus potto. Classification (NCBI taxonomy): domain Eukaryota; kingdom Metazoa; phylum Chordata; class Mammalia; order Primates; family Lorisidae; genus Perodicticus; species Perodicticus potto. The sequence goes on from CAUYRH010129518.1 coordinate 31,142, forward strand.
TCTGTCTCAAAAAAAAAAAAAAAACAAATAAAAAATATTGCCTCCTAAAATCAGCAAAGGCTTTCTCCCATCTAAGGTGAAGGATTATTGTATCCATTCCCCATCACCTAACAGCTTAACCCCAAGTTATCCTGGATAGTGAGTTGTTGTGTTGGACTTTTGAACTTTTGCACATTCTGTTCCCTTCTTCCAGA